>PVJC01049963.1:0-11965 GCA_004026665.1 Murina feae
CCCCCCCCCCGTGCCCCCTGAATGCCTTGCCCTGGGAGGTGAGGAAGGGCCAGCGGGCACCGCGGGGGCTGAGGGAACTCCCTGCACGGAGGGTGAGCACAGATGTCACAGGGGAACTCGGTTTGTGAGGACAGGGCCTGGCTGAGCTGCCCGCCCCCCTGCTCAGCCCCCCCCTGCTGCCTGGTAAGAGGCCATGGAGATTGCAGGGCTGGGGATCCCCCTGTTGACAGCTGGTCATGGGATGCTGACTCACTGCCGCCCGGCCACCTGACCGACCAGGCGTGGCCGGCAGAGAGGGCCCTGCCAGGGGGTTCCCCGGCGCAGCCTTGTTTACCGCTCCTGTCCTGGGGGGGGGGGGGAGCTGGGCTCGCAGCCGGGCATGCTGGGAAGGCCACAGCTGGGGGTCCCCAGGGGCGAGGGTCTCCTGGTCTGCTTCTCAGGGGCCAGCTTCCTGCCATCCGGTTTCTCCCTGAGTTCTCCATCCCTCCCTGCAAACCCCACCTTCCCAGGTTGCCGAGCCAGGCGGTCCTGCGCGCAGCCTGCGGTTTCTCTCAGTCCAGTCTTTGGACAGGGTCGCTCCTTGGGCCTTTCCTGAATCCCGGGCTCCCCAGACCAGGGGGCTCTCCTTGTGTACCCTCCACCCACTCAGCCGGGGGCGCTCGAGCCCTGGGAGCTGGAAGCGGGGCTCCTGGCCCAGCCTGCAGGGGTTGCAAAGCTGCTGAGTCACCCCTGGGCACCTGTAGGCCCGGCAGCCTCTGCCCGGCACTGCCCCTCCCTTGTCCCTGACCCTGTCTGCACCGCGTGGGCCGAGGGTCACTTTCCCAGGCTCACAGGACTGCTGGGGGGCCTGGGAGGGACTGTCCTGCTGCAGGGCCAGTTTGTGCAGGGATGCACAGCCTTGTCTGCTCTGGAACAATCTGGGAAGGACCAGCCACAACTGAGTAATCAAATCCACCCAACCTGGGGGAGGGGGTGTCTGGGTTTCCCACCCCCGAGGTTACCTGCTCCCACAAATCCCTCCGTGACTTTGAAAGCACATGACTTTGACTCAACTGGTCTGAGCTCCTACTCACAGGACCCCCCTGGGAGATTCATAGAGTGACCTTCTCTTCCCAGCCCTCCTCCTCCCGAGCCCCCTTCCTCCCGGCCTTGAGAACAGGTCCCTCTGTAACCCGACAACCCAGGGGTCCGCGCCACCTGTCACACTACTTGAGCCAATTAAGCAGAGACAGGGTTGAATCCTATGAGTGTTTATTCCAACAGCGCCCGCAGCAGGGGGAGCAGCAGGTCACCCACAAAATCTGCTCTGCACCCCACAATAAGCCAACTGTTTATATTGGGCAGAAGGACCCAGATTCCATGAGGAAGCAGGAGTCACCGGCAGGGGCAGGACTCCATTGTTTGGGCAGTGAGTTTGTTCTTGAATGGGCTTGAATGTTCCTGAACATTCCAAGGTGACGCCCAGATCCCCAGGGCATACACCTCGCAACCAGGTGAGCAGGTGTTTTCCTTAATCTGAGCAGTGACAGTCAGGCGTCATAGCCTTACTCTATTGCTTAGCTAGTCCTCAGTATCCTATGTCTGCCCCGAACAGCTGTGGTCCCATACAGCATGTTTCTTGGTTCCTAGTTGTAGGGCCGTTCGTTGGTCCTACCCCTGGGCTGCCCATGTAGCCGGCAGGCCTGAGCCCTGCAGGTCCTGGGCACTCCCTGCTGCGCTGAACCCCCTGCGCGGGGGGCGTCCAGGCTCCACGGGAGGCGGCCCTCCAGCTGCTGGACTGGGGGCTCCTCTATGCTGGGTCCCGAGCGGGCGAGGAGGGGCTGCCTCTGGAGAACGGGGGGTTGTCGAGTGGCAGGGCAGGGGCAGCCCCTCAGGAGCCAGTAGGCTCGGGTCGGTGGTGCCCGGTGGGCGCGTCCCTCCCGTGCGGGGCTTCCCCGCGCCGGCTCGGTTCTGCTGAGTCACGGCCAGGCCGGGCGGGTCTGGGACGCGAACCGTGCGGCTCTATCTCCCCCGCCCCTGCCCCTGCCCCTGGCCCCGCCCCCCGCCCCTGCCCCTGCCCCTGCCCCTGGCCCCGCCCCCTGCCCCTGCCCCTGGCCCCGCCCCCTGCCCCTGCCCCTGCCCCCGCGTCCCCGTGCCGAGGCCTGGGTCCAGAGCCGGGTGTCGGAGTGCGGGGCCGGCCTCGGTGACCGGGGCGCAGCGGGCAGTGCCGGGAGGGGAGGCGATGAGGGGCCAGGGAGACCCCGGGGAAAGGGCGGGTGGGGGGCGGCGGCGGGAGGGAGCGCCTCGAGCGGGGCCCCCGCAGGGCGGCTCGCGCACCTCGGTCCAAGCGGTGGGGGCGGGGCCTGGAGCGAGGCCACGCCCCAGTAGGCGGGGCCAGGCTTCGGCGTCCGGTACAAAAGCCGCCGGCCCCCCGCCGCCGCCGTGACCGGGTCGGGCTCCTGCTCCTCAGCCGGTAGCGATGGCGTCGCTCACCGTGAAAGCATATCTTCTGGGGAAGGAGGACGCGGCCCGCGAGATCCGCCGCTTCAGCTTCTGCTTCGGCCCCGACCCCGACGCGGAGGCCGAGGCCACGGCGGGCCCCGGGCCCTGCGAGCGGCTGCTGAGCCGGGTGGCCGGCCTGTTCCCCGCGCTGCGGCCCGGCAGCTTCCAGGCGCACTACCGCGGTGAGCGGGGGTCGGCCTCGCCCGGGGGGTGGCCCTGCCCGCTGGCTGGGGGGTCGGAGGCCCGCGGGGCCCCGGGGCCTTCTCGGCGCCGGCCTAGCGGCCGAGAGCCGTGGCCCCGGCGTCGGGCCGCCCCTCCCCGCGCCGTGATGCTGCACATCTCGGGAGGGCGCTCCCGGGCGTCCCCGTCCGCCGGCGGCGGGTGCCGGGGGGTGAGGCGGGCGCTCGGTGACCCGGACCTCGCCGCTGCCCCGTCCGGGCCTGCGGGTGCGGGCGGGGCTTCCGACGTGCGCGGAAGAGGCCGGGCCGCCGGGGCGGGGAGTGACGCACGTCCCCCAGCGGGCGGGGCGGGCGGGACGGACGGACCGAGGAAAGGAGCCCGGGGCCCGGCGAACCCGCCGCCAGCGCACCGGCCGGGGTCGGAGGGGGAGGGGGAGCCTCCCCGGAAGCGTCGTGTGGAGCCGGAGTCGGGCGGCGGTCCCGGCGCGCGGACTGGCGGCTGCGGGGCGCGGGGCGCTCCTAGTTGGTTTATTTTCGTGGGAACTTTGAGTTCCAGTTCACATGCCTTACAGTTCGCTCTCCACGGGTACAGTTTAAGCGAATGCGTATTTTCTGTGGGTTTCGGAGGGGCAGCGGCAGGGAGGGGGGGGACGTAGGAACGTCGGTGGCGAGAGAACCGGGGATTGGCTGCCTCCTGCCAGCCCGCGCCGCCGCCACCTCCACCGGGATGGAGCCTGCAGCCTGGCATGTGCCCGACCAGGAATAGAGCCATGACCTCCGGGTGTCATGGGTCCGGCTGAAGAGTGCAGTGTTTAGCGTATTCACAGGTTTGTCTAACCACGACCACAATTCTAGAATCTTCTCACTACCTTATAACGGGCCTCTTCCTTTAGACAGCCTCCACCCGCCTAGCCCGAGGCAGCCACGAATGCACTCTTTTTTCTACTGACGTTCATATAAATATTCATATACTAGTATATGCGGACTTCACAACTGGCTTCTGAAAACTTAGCAAATGTTTCCCAGGCACACAGTGTTGGAGCGTGTGTCTGCTGCGTTCCTTTTGTTGGTGGCTGAGTAATAGTTGTGTGGACATACATGTGTTTATCTGTTCACTAGTTGATGGATGTTTGGGGGGTCTTCACCTTTGGGCAGGGCCCCTAGTCTTGGGGTAAGTGCTGTCTGCTGGCCCACACAGCTGGCGCAGCCTGCAGATGTGTGGTGTGACTACGTGGTGGTGCTTTAAAACCATGTTGAGCCAACATCTAGAAAGGAGACTGCAAACAAATCCATGGTGTGGCTTCACTGTCATCCATTTCCACTCCTAAGCCCCCAGCCTCCCTAGGCCTTTGGAGGGGCGTGGTTTCCCAGGAAGGGGTCCCAGATGGGACCTCCCACAGCTGAAGGTGGGACTGGGGCAGCCCCTCCGTGAAGGGGCAGCCAGCCTGGAAGCAGAGTGTAGCCACTATGGCTGCTGCCTCCTCCATGCGCCCAGGCCCAAGTTGGAGGACGTACCTTCCGGCAGCGCGAATGCGCAGTCTGGCCTGGCGCTGCTCCCCGCCTCACACTGGGGGGCTCCAGGCGTAGCCCCCACAGTGCTCCTGGAGCCGGCCTCGGCCCTTGGCAGCAGTTGTGTGCAGGTGAGGAGCCTGGTGCTCATGCGCTGTCTTTTAAACAATCTAGATGAGGACGGAGACTTGGTTGCCTTTTCCAGTGACGAGGAGCTGACAATGGCCATGGCGTATGTGAAGGACGACCTCTTCCGTATTTACATTAAAGGTAAGGGCTGCTCTGGGGTGGCGGCCTGAGGTTGTGGAGAAATCCCCCAGCATAGAGGGCTGCGGACTGTGGAGAGGGCACCGTTGTCTCTGCTTAGCCTGAGCCACAGTGGGTGGGGGCAGAAGATCTCTGGGTTCTGTTGATTGTGCCCAGACCAAGTGCCGTGGCCTGGAGCATCTTTTGGGGTGCTGTGGGGTTTATTTTACTGAAGGGCAGGACCAAAGCTGTACAGACACAGCTCCCTGCTGCTTCCCTCCCGTGCGGCCACACCTGCCAGGTGCTGGGACCCTCCCGGCAGGTGCTCAGGTCACTTCATTGCTGTCACTTAGCAGCCGAGTCCCCATGGACTCGGTCTCTGGAGAGCAGGACCAGGGCCTGCTGACGGCCCACGGTAGTGACAAGGGGAGACTTTGTGGGACCCCTCCTCCCAGCTCTCTCCCTCCATGCAGAGAGGAAGGAGTGCCGGCGGGACCACCGCCCCCCATGTGCTCAGGAGGCACCCCGCAACATGGTGCACCCCAATGTGATCTGCGATGGCTGCAACGGCCCAGTGGTGGGCACCCGGTACAAGTGCAGCGTCTGCCCGGACTACGACCTGTGTGCCGGCTGCGAGGGGAAGGGCTTGCACAGGGAGCACAGCAAGCTCGCCTTCCCCAGCCCCTTCGGGCATCTCTCTGAGGTGAGCAGGGCCCCCCTGCTGGCCGGGGTGGGCGCAGGGTGGCGGAGCCTCCTAACCCAGCGCCACTTGCCCTGTTTCCTCTCCTCAGGGCTTCTCTCACAGCCGCTGGCTCCGGAAGCTGAGACACGGGCACTTTGGGTGGCCCGCCTGGGAGATGGGCCTCCCTGGGAACTGGAGCCCACGTCCTCCTCGGGCGGGGGACACCCAGGCCAGCCCCACAGCAAACTCTGGTGAGCCTTGGTCTGCTGGCTTCAGGGTGAGGTGGCGGGGCCACAGGCTGGAGGGCCTTCCCACGTCTCCAGTTCCTGCTGAGTCCGTGCTGGGCTGGACCCTTCCCAGCCCCTGAGGTTACTCATCCTCACCACAGCCTGTAGAGGGCGGAGCGCTTTCTTCGCTTTGCAAATGGGAAGACAGGTGCCCTGAGTGCCCACGGCCACTAGCTCACCTGCCTTAAACCTAGCCGGGGCCCAGCCCGCTCAGCACCCCTCACACCCTCATCTCGGTGATGTGTTCTGTTCTCTCGTGTTAGCTGTCAGGAAAGTCAGAGCCAAATTAGGTCAAGTCTTCATAAACGCAATCGCAAAGTTAGGAACAACGCATAGCTTGCGTGCTCGTTTTTGGATTTTGGTTTTGTTACTGTGTCCTTTCAGTCACCTCATCCTTTGGGACAAGGGGGGAGATACTTGATTTTGAGAAAATAACGTATCTAGGGTGTGACTGGTATTTTATAATGTGTGCATTGAGCCCCTCTTGGGGTTCCGATCACCGGGGTCACAGATGAAGGCAGGTGAAGGGGCCCAGGAGGTGGCAGGGGTGAGAGGGAACGAGGGTTGGCGGGTTGGCAGGCTGCCAGGAAAGGCTCCCGGACAGAGCGCGTTCAGGACACAGGTGATAGCACTGCAGTAGGTATCCAGGTCATTGAGAAATGTATTTTGAAATAAACGTGTTGTTTTAATATTTTAAAAATCAAAGCTTCTGGTCCATCGGAGGATCCCAGTGTGAATTTCCTCAAGAACGTCGGGGAGAGTGTGGCAGCCGCCCTCAGCCCCCTGGGTAAGTGTCTGCCTGTCTGACCTTTGATACTGGCAGGGCCTTGTGGTAGCTCAGTGTGTGTGTGGCTGTTGCAGCTTCCAGCTGAGGTACTGCAGAGGAATGGGAACACCTGGCGATTAGCAAGGCTTGGTGGCCTCAAGTCAACCTTTGCCAAGCGCTGTACCACAGGCCACTCGAGGTTGGAGTCCGACAGGTTCTTGAGCTGCCCCGAGTGCAGGGGAGGCTGCCAGGGCTCGGAATAGTGCCAGGAGGGAGGCTGACCAGGCTCAGTTGCAGGGCTGTCTGCCTTGTCCTTGGGGGAGAACAGCCTGCACTTCCTCCTCATGAGCCTGAGGCTTCCTCAAGGGCTCGGGGTGAGTACTCAGCTGAGATGCCTTTTCTCCCTCTCTTTTGCGACCCCCAAGCTTTGCTGGTGCTTCCCGAGTGCAGGCGGATGCCGGTGCTGGAGCAGGGAGTAAGAGAGGAAAGAGGAAGGGGCTCTGAGTGGCACCAGGTTCAGAGCAGGTCTCTGGGTTAGTGAACTGCAGCGCGTGCCCCCTGGGGTGTGACAGGTGTGGCCTCTGAAGCTTCTGAAAGCATCCACCTGCTCGGGCTAGGCTTCCTGGCAGTGAGAATCAGTTAAAGGTGACTTCTGGTTCAAGGTGACCACAGACCCAAGCCCTCAGACGAGGAGAGAGCTCATCTTGGTGACTGCAGTGGCAGGAAGTGTCTGTCGCGGAGTTGTATCCACTTCTGAGAGAGTGACAGCAGGGTGCTACACCAGCTCATACACCCTGCAGAGCTGTCCACCTGCCCAAGCAGAATTCCAGTGTTGGGTGCAGGTGGTTCTCACCTCACTCGGCCCCTCACACAGCACGGAGCTCCTATGCCTCAGCACCAGAGGGCGCTCGGCCACACGTGGTCCCGGTTCCTGGTCCTGACCCTCTCTGTGCAAGTCTGTCCTGCCTGGTGCGGAAAACGGTCCCGTTCTGGACTCACTGGCTGTGAAGCTGACCTGGGGTGTCAGTGTTTTGTTCTGCTGCCGGAAGAGAGAGGTGCAGTGGGTTTGTAGAAGCCAGGAAGATTTGGGCCAGGATTTGGGGAGTTCAGCCCTTGAGATCGTGACAATAACCATCCACTTGCTTTCTTGCTGGCAGGCTGCCACCGGAGCGGGCCCTGTGCTGACAGTGTGGCCGGGTGTGGAGTGGATGCCGCATCCCACCCCTCCCGCCCTGGGGCTGCATGTGAGCACTGCAAAGGGCAGGTTCACCCTCTGAGGCCTTAGGGGTTTGTTTTCTCCTTGGCTCCTAGGCATTGAGGTAGATATTGATGTGGAACATGGAGGAAAAAGAAGCCGCCTGACCCCCGTCTCCCCAGGCAGCTCCGGCGCGGAGGAGAGGTGCAGCTCGCAGCCAGGAAGCTGCTCTTCTGACTCCAGCAAACCGGACGGGGCCATGGAAGGAGCTGCACAGACTCTGGCAAAGCAAATGAACAAGATCACGCTGCAGTCGGATGCGCAGCCCGAGGTAAGCACCTCCTGCTTCCCCTGCCCCTCCCAGCACCGACACGGCCAGGACCAGCTCCAGCGCAGAGTTGAGTCTGTGGCACCTCAGTCCTCCTCTGGCCCCTTCACTAGAACTTGGTAAAGAAAGACTCCTAGCTGCTTGCCATTCTCTTCCCCACGCACCCCCAGGGGCTGAGGCTGTGGCCGGGGCGGCTGCCAGGGCCTGGCTGTGCTCATGGGGTTTTGTTCCAGGAGCAGATGGAGGCTGACAACTGCTCAGGAGGAGACGATGACTGGACTCATTTATCTTCAAAGGAAGTGGACCCATCGACAGGCGAACTCCAGTCTCTACAAATGCCTGAGTCCGAAGGGCCAAGCTCTCTGGACCCTTCCCAGGAGGGACCCACGGGGCTGAAGGAAGCTGCGGTGTACCCACATCTGCCGCCAGGCAAGTGACTGCAGGCAGCTTCGTATTCTGCCTTTTTATTCAGAGATCCTATCACCTGTCTTGAGCAACACAAAAAGACATCCTATTCTCTGCTATGGGCTTGTCTGTTGACACGAGAGGAAATTCGGAGTTTGTTTTGTCCTCTTGTGTCTATACTGAGCCCCTCATAAGCGCAGCTGATTTTAGTAACTTCTGAAACGTACCAGGACCCGTGATTCCATAGTGGCGGTCCTGGCTTTGGCACTGCCATGGGCCATGAAGTGGACTCCGCTTCCTCATGGAGGTGCCAGCCGCTAGGGGCAGCCGATGTCTGCTCGTTCATCCCTGTCACATGGCAGTGTGTTGAGATGATACTTAAGGGAAAACCCCTGGGCCCAGATGTGGCCCTTGGCCCTGGTGTCTGTATCTTCTCTGCCAAGAGCAAGGGAGATAAACTACAGCCTATGGGCCAAGAATGATTTTTTAAAAAATTCTCACCTGTTTCTATTGATTTTTTGAAGAGAAGGGAAGTGGGGTGGGTGGGGGGAGAGAAACATCAGCTGCCTCCCGCACACATCCCGACGGGGACTTGAACCTACAATCTAGGTATGTATGTGCCCTGACCAGGACTCAAACCCGCAGCCTTTCTGACGTATGGGATGACGCTCCCATCAACTGAGTCACCTTTATAATAGTTGTCTAAGAAGTCAACACCTGTGACCCTCGCCCTGGCTCGTTTTGCTCAGTGGATAGAGCCTGTGGACTGAGATCCCAGGTCCAATTCCAGTGAAGGGCACATGCCCAGGTTGCAGGCTCAATCCCCAGTAGGGGGCGTGCAGGAGGCAGCTAGTCAATGATTCTCTCTCATCATTGATGTTTCTAACTCTCCCTCTCCCTTCCTCTCTGATACCAAAAAGAAAAAAAAAAGAAAAAAAAAAAACGTGTGGCCCTGGCCAGTGTGGCTCGGTTGGTTGGGTGTCATCCATGCACCAAAAAGTTGCCAGTTCAGTTCTGGTCAGGGCATATGGTTGGGTTGCGGCCCAATCCCAGGTGGGAGGGTGCAGGAGGCAGCTAATCGATGTTTCTTTCTCTCCTTACCTCTAAAACTCAAAAAAAAAATAATGAGGAGGCCTCGCTTTGTCTATTTCCCTCCCTCGTTAAAGTCAACACCGTGAAATCAGATGGAATTCACCTTTCCGTGTCCCTAGATACATGTGCGAGTGAACACAGCCCTCACTTGTTTAGATGCTGTCTGGCTGCTTTTATGATGTGACGGCAGAATGGCGAGGTTCTCAGACCAGTAGCCTGCAAAGCAGCGGAAAAGCTTGCCCATCCTGGCTTGGAGTGTGTCTGAGGGCCAGGCCCTGCAGGCACTGGGACTGGCTGGATATACGAGCTGCTGCTGCCTGCGGGTCACACTTGGGGCTCAGCGACCCTCTCTCATGGCTTGTATTGTTCTCTCTGGCAGAAGCTGACCCCCGGCTCATTGAGTCCCTCTCCCAGATGCTGTCCATGGGGTTCTCTGACGAAGGCGGCTGGCTCACCAGGCTCCTACAGACCAAGAATTACGACATTGGGGCTGCCCTCGACACCATCCAGTATTCAAAGCATCCCCCGCCCTTGTGACAGCTGTGCTCACCTTTACCTGACCCCTTTCTCGTCTCTCAGTTGCGTTGAGCTTGTTAGAACCCCACACCTCTAAGGGCCAGTTACTCTGCATTTTTCTTTCAGCACCGGGTGGGATGCATGAAGCCATTTAGGGCAGTAGGATGAGTACAGGAGGGAGTTCCCAGCGCTGTGATGATGACTAAAGAGCACTTCCCGGCGGCCCCCCCCTCCCCCCCCCACCTGCCCTCCATGCAGCCAGGCTGGGTGGGGGGTCTCCCCCCCATCTCCCTGCTCTCTGCCTGCCAGGATATCACCACCTAATGGTCGTCTGCCTTTTCTTTTTTTAAATGACTAATAGTAACTGATGTGTAGTTGATTTTGTGCTAGAACCTGATATATTCGGAGTTCAGCTGCAATAGCCAGCATCGTGGCAGGAGGCAGCGGTTGTCCTGCAGCAAGTACCGAGGGCAGGCCTCTCACAGGCACCCCTGGTGGTCACTGAGCACTGCCGGTTTCACAACATCCTAGTTCTCTCGTTTCCAAATGTGTCGCCTGCTTTTAAAGGAGGAAGATCCTTTGTAGCCATTCTGTTAGAATATCTGTAAACCAGCTGCAATTAAATGGTGTAAGCACTTTTAATGCAAGATGTTGCAATAAGAGATAATCCATTTGAAAGTCATGTTTATTGTGGGTTCTTAGTTCGCATAAATCCTCCTCAGCCCTAAAGAAAGCCCCTCAGGGAACCAGGATCAGTGACACAGGTCGAGAACTAGTCTCAGCTCACAGGTCATCATCAAAGTCCTCCCCAGTGCTGAAGAGGTCACACAGTTGCACGGGTCGGGGCTCCTGTGCCCCTTCAGCCAAGGATCCACCCTCTGCCTGAGGGCCTGTACCCCACTGCTCAGGGGTCTCCCTGAAGGGCCTCCTGGGCCCAGACGTAGGAGTGTGTGTGGCCCAAGGAAGCTGGAGTGGACGGGGTATCCTGCTGAGGCCCCTGTCTGGTGCAGTTTGAGCCTTGGGGGACCCCTGCTCGGCCTGTGCTGCCCCAGCTGGCCTAGGATCCCTCTGCAGGGGTGTCGGGGGCCCTGTGTCCACAGGGGAGCTTCCAAGTGGCAGAAGAAATCGTTCCCATTTAGATGGGGCCCTGACCTGCTGGGCAGGACATGGTGGTTCCCCACAAGGGCCAGTGAGCTGCCAGGCGTCCCAGTCCTCGCGACTGCTTCCTCCTCTGACCTTCCCTGCCGGGCCAGCTGCCTCCTGCAACAGAGACAAAAGCAGGAGAGGGCGTGTCCTTCAGAGCGAGGGCCAGGGGTCCGGCAGGACCAGGGAGCAGGAGAGCAAGGTCCCTGTGCCTGGATTCTGGCCTGCTCTGTGCTATCTACTAGCTAGTCGTCCGGCTACAGTCTAGGGACAGCCTTTGATTTTGAGGGCTAGCACAGGGCGAGTAAGTCCTCTGCCTAATCCATGACCAGGCTTCCCCAAAAGGCAGACAGGTACTCCGGCTCATGGGACTTTACAATCAGGAAAGGCGGGGGGGGGGGGGTATCTGAGAGGGGGGGTGAGTGGGAGAGACCAGGCAGCCATGTGCAAAGTGATGCAGACTCCATCCTGCCTGCTTCTGGCCAGGCAGGTGGGAGGGCCCAGGACCCAGAACCGGGCTGAAGGGTCTGAGCTGTGGAAGTGGCTGCTCAGAGGTGCACTCCGAGGGTGCTGGGGCCTGGCCTTCCCTCCCTCAGGGACCAGGCCCATGAAAAGTGGGTTCCACCACACAATGACAGGCAGGTCCAGGCCACCTCCCCCGCGGGTCTGCTGCACTGCCTGCTCACCCCGACTTGCTGTCACTGAGCCTTCACTAGCTCGGCTCATCACGTTTAAACAGGCTTGTGGTGAGCAATAAACAGCTCCGTTAGCATGTCTAGCCCAGGGACGGCCACATCAGTAACTGTCATGCACAGTAGTCTGTAATTTGGAGATTCAGGGCCACACTGTTAATTGGGTCACAGCCACCACCTGCTCGTGGCAAGGCCAGCCTTGGCTCATGCTGGGGTGGCCATGCCAGACGCCCACAGTTAGTTTCTCTGCCTGGGCCCCCTGGCTCTCTGACAGTGTAACGTAGACCTGCGTTCTGGGGCCTTGAGTGCAGGAGGTCTGCTAGGTTTGGAGCATCAGGAACGAGAGCAGATCCTAGGGGCCAGGGTGCGTTGGTGCATGAAGGGGAGGGTGGAACAGCCCCCAGGCCCAGGGTAGGGCGTGCTGGACAGTCTGCTGAAGGCACT
>PVJC01049964.1:0-11976 GCA_004026665.1 Murina feae
GTTAGGGTTAGGGTTAGGGTTCAGATCAAAACATATGTAGGAGGCAATCAATCAAAGTCTTTCTCTCACTTTGATGTTTCTCTCTGTTTTTCCCTTCTCTTTCACATTCTCTAAAAATCAATGGAAACATATCCTCAAGTGAAAATTAAAAAAAAGAAAGTTGCCATACCCTATGAAAGACACATCTTGAAAATGCCTAAAGAAAGTTGTCATTTCTTCATGGTGAAGAGACTGGAGTCCGTGTTGATGAAAACACCTTGGTGGCTGTGGTGACTGACAGTGGCTGCAGCAGCAGGGTGATGGGGCTTGCAGCTTCCCCTGATTAGCTGGTCACCTCCTACAAAGGGAGGCCCGTCTCCAAGGGGAGCAGCGAGTGAGCCTAAGCTGGAAGTAGGACACCCCCTGAGGGCTCCCAGTATGTCAGAGGGGGCATGCTGGGCTGAGGAAAACACCCCCCCCCAGTGCACAAATTTTGTGCACTGGGCCCCTAGTATCATATAAAAATTTAATGGCCAGATTGAAAACAATTAATTCTCTGGGCAAGATCAAGTCGTTAATGTTAAAAAATGGTTTAAGTTTTAATAATCTTTAAATTGGGTATATTTGACAGCTTTTCTGAATGTAATATTTCAAGAATTTAACTGAAGGGCAGATTTTGGTGACACCCTGAAGGGCCCTGGAGTGATGCAAAAACATTTATTCTTCCTCCCTAAAAAGAAATATCTTTGACCTAAATTAGACCTATGCAATATACTTGAAGTTGCATGAGGAAACTGCCAAATAAAAAATTAATAGCAATGTTCTATTTACATACATAACCTTTGAATGTCCTAAAGGTTTTAGTCTACTTCAGAAAAAACCTACCCAGAACCAAGTTCAAACAGGGAACTTTCAGCCAGGGAAAAAGCGCAAGTGTGACAATTCTGAGTCTGCCGGGGACATTTTGGGGTTTTGCGTTTTTCTTATTAGGATTTATAAATTGTTTTCAATGTTTAGTGTGCAGTCTGCAATAAGCCATGTGCCACGTGTTATACACAAATTGTTGTGCTCGAAGGTTGTTGTCTCAGCAGAGGTTCTCTCAGTTGCATTTTAAACAAATCTAGAACCATGCTACTTTTGAATTTTTTCATTGGACAGACATCGCTTTACCTTGGTGCAGTCAAGTCTTTAGAAAACCCAAGAAAAGGACTCTGACTTACTCTAAAGTGCAGGCTTCTAAACAGGTCATAGTTGAACTAAAAGGTATTTGTACAATTTCAGGAAATTACGGCACCCCCTTCTTAGCATACCCGAATAAAAGAAGCTTAAAGTTTAAAAAATTTCTTCCCCCAATATTCACCATTAATGAAAACCAGGAAGGTGTGCCTTTGTAATTCCCTGCAAAGTCCCCTAGCCCGTCCCTCTCCCAGCAGGTGAAGCAACCGAGTTGGTTGCCCACTTTAAAAGAAGGTAACATTCTTAAAGATTGAAAGTAAAACAGCAGAAATTAAGGGTCAGTAGGAACTAAAAGTTAAGCCAGTGAGCAGGAAGTTTAAAATATAAAATCAGGCAGAGGATAAATCCTTTAATGACGGGGGGCATACAAGGGGAGGGGGCCAGAGCTGTTCATGCTTTACTCGGATCACTGGATATTGGCCAAACCAGGGTTTCATGCACTGTATGAACTCTCTTAAGTCCTCATCCTAGAGTAGATCCCTCGGAAATTCAGGTCAGCAGGCACCCCAACCCACCCAGTTCAGTGGGTAATTCGAAACATTACAGTCACTCAGGTTCTTTTAATTACAGACAAAGGACCTGGACTGTGTCACGGGGCATACATGCTTCCACGGGAGGCGTGTGGAGGGCCTCTGCGTGGGCTCGGGTCATCACCGCGGTGGTCAGTATGACTAGTTCATCCGGCCACTTTGTTTACAGATATAGGTGGGCAAGAAATTCCTCACTCATAACCTAGCGTGGGGTCTCCCTTCAGCCTTGCCAGGTGGGGGCTGCCTTACAGACAAGGACACACTCAGGCCCTTTTAAACATCCTTGTGCACGTCTTTTTCTTTTTCTATCAGTTGAGAAGCGTGTTTTCTACACAATAAAAAGTCCATTAGGATGTATCCTCAAGAACTGGGATGAGTTTCACCCACAAACCTCCAATAGAAAATGCCTGATTCTTTTCTGCCCTCTAGAAGTTCTCAAATTAAGTAAAATAAAGCCTGTTAACTACTCTAAACTAACCACCATTAATCAAGGGGCTGATGACAACCCCTCGGCTTTTCTAGAAAGGCTCAAGAAGCCTTTTGGTTAAGTGTGCCAACATTAGCCCCGATTCAGAATTGGGAAAACTAATTTTAAAGGATCAATTTATCACTCAAGCTAGCCCAGATATCAGGAGGTTGCAAGAATTGGCTATTGGTCCCAAGAGCACTTTAAAAATCTCCTGAAAGTTACCGCCTCTGTGTTCTAGAATAGAGACCAGAATGAGGAAAAAGGAGAAACAAGGGAAGCCAAGGCCCTCAGTGCCAGGCTTGGGCAAGGCAAGGACCCTCAGTCAGAGCCCGGAGGCAGACAGTCAGTCCCAGTCACCTGCTACAACTGTAGACAGGTTGGACTTACGCGCAGGAGTTTGCCCGAAGGGGTGTGGTGGGCTCCTGAAGCCCTCCCTGTCCTGCCTGTCAAGGAAACCACTGGAAGTCGCACTGCCCCCTGGAGACTGAAGTCCCTTGGGATGGGGCTGGTGACCAGTTGGCCCAACAGGACTGATGGGGCCTGAGGTCTCTCAATCTGGCTCATCAAAGGACTATCACCTCCACCCAGGAGCCCCATGTAAGCCTGACAGTGAGGAGGCAAGAAAATTAATTTCCTGCTCCATGCTGGAGCCACCTTCTCTGTACTTCCCCCAAACCCTAGTAAACTGTTACACGCAGATGTTGTGCTCCCCAAAGACCACTTAGGGAGCCCCGATACCGTTGCAAAAAACATGAGAACCTTTATTCGAGTTAACTCGGGCTTCGTCCCACTCACACTCACTGATGCAGTGGCAGGGCGGGGAAGAAGCATGAGTTTCAGGAAAACAAAGGATTTATAGGGCCGGAAGTAGTGGGTGGGGTAACCTGTGTGGCCCCTGTTGATTGGTTGAGGGAAAGGCCAGGGTTTGGTTGCACAGGGGGTAGGATGCAGTTAGACTTGGGTCATTTCCTCTACATCCCTATTGGCCGGTTTGCAGTCTTTCACCACCCTTTCATTACAACTACCCTCAGAGGCTGTAGCCATTATAGGCAGGTCTAGGAAGCCAAGAACAAGATCTCTTTCTCAGCCTTTAGGGCTCAGCTGGGGTACTCCGTTCCTTTCCCATGCCTTCCTGATCTGAAAAAAGCCTCACATTCACATCAGAAACACTCTCCCCTCAACCCTAAGGCTCTAGGATGACTCAATATTCTAAACCCAAGGTTTATTGAAACCTTGACATAGTCCCCACAATACCCCAACTTAGGGTACAAGAGCCTAATAGAGGGGAGGACTAGTTCAGAATCAAAGCCATCAGCTACCAAGACAATACTGCTCCAGAGCTGCTAACTGCTAAGTATAATACATTTTACTCTGAATTTACCCAATTCAGAGTAAAATGTATTAAATCTTGGTCTATAGGACAACCTATGCTACTGCTACCACCAACCAAAACCACCTCCTCGGGCCTTGGTTTATACTGTTTTACTATTACTTTAACCATTGCTTATTATGTTTCATATTCTCCCATTTAGAAGCCCTAAAGCTACAACTGGTCCTTTGCATGGAACAGCAAATGGAAGCCGCTACATCCATCTTCTATGGACCCTTAGACCACCCACTTCTGATGGGACCCTGACTGCCACCCCAAACGATGGCCCTTTGCCAGCAGGAAGCAGCCAGAAAGATGTGGCATCCCGTCCCCAAGTGCAGTTGGGGTTTCCTAATCAGAGGGGGGACGGAAGCAGGAATTTTGGGGTGACATAGGCAGGCTTAGGGATTTTTTAGAATTGGGGTCCATGGAAAACTGCTTGGCTGCAGACTGGGAGAAGGTACCTTTCCATAACACAAGAAAGCCAGGTGCAGTTACATCTCCATAAGACAAGGGAGCAGCAACAGTTGCATTTATATAAGTCAAGGGAACTGGGAGTAGCCAAGAAAGGTCTATATTTACAAAATAAAGAGAAGGAAGCCTTTATTCAGATGGAAAAGAAAAAAGCCCAGAGGAATGGAAGGACTATGAGGGAGGAGGGCCTTAGGAATCACTACAGTGACCAATTCGAAGGGGAATATTGACCAATCAGAGGGGATATCAGGACACAGGGACTGCAGCCTTTATAAACCATAGGGAAAAAGGAACCCAGTGGGACTCTTGCCCCTCCCTACATGGGAGTCAGTCCTGTGAGACCCTTTTCCCTCTTCCTACTTGGGAGTCAGTTCTGTGGGACTTTTTCCCTCTCCCCATGTGGGAGTCTGTACTTGTTCTTCAATAAATCTCCACCCTTATTATAAAAGCAAAAAACAAAAGCCTCTGGCTATTCAAATAACAAAACAATGCCAATGCAACAAGAGAGAAATCAGACTACAGACATGTTAACATTTTTAGCTATTAAGTGAAAGTTTCTTTTGCTGCTGGTGTATATTTTCTCAGAGTCCTCAGATTTGGCTGCGCAAGACTTTACAGAAGACTGGCAGCTAACCAATGCTAGCACAGGCAGAAACATGGTTGAGGGAGGAGCTTCCACTTCTTGCTTTTCTATCATCTGCTGGGCTTCAGTTGTTAACTTTTTCAGCTGACCCCATGTTGGCACCTCGGTCCCTTGCACAGCCTTTGTGTTCTTCTTCTGCTTTGCTGTCATCGGGGCAACTCTCAGTCTTTTGAACGAAGAGACAGGAGCTTCTCTGGGTCCATCGTGGTGAAGCATGTAATGCTCTGACACCCAGATTGCTTGGGCTGCTCCTTCTGGAAAGATACAAAACACAGCCTCTTCCCCACATCATTACTGAATCTGGTAAAACTCTTGTCTGGTTTGTGTATCCTTCCACTGGGCTAACGGCAGAGGCTACTGCACTGGAGGTTTGATGCCTTTCGTCCACTGTACAACTCTCTGTATTGTAATGCAAAGAATTTAACACGTAATATCCTTCCTCCCCAACTCCCCTCCTTTTTTTTCTTTGTAATTGCTTTTTAAGAGTAGGATTGGCTCTTTCCGCTGTTGCCTGACCTTGCAGGTTGTAAGGGATACCAGTTTTATGATAAATTTGATATTGCTGACAAAAGTGCTGAAAAGCAGAACTAGCATATGAGGTTCCATTGTCTGTGTTTACCTCTAAGAGAGGTCCCAGTACCGCAAAGGTGGCTGATTAATGATTAATTACATGCTTGGCACTTCCCTATTTGGTGAGTCACTAACAAAGTGGGAGCAGGTATCTACATTAACACGTACCCATCTATGCTTACCAAATTCCAGGATGTGGGCGACATCCATTTGCCAGATTTGATTAGGTTTAAGACCCCTAGGATTAACCTGTAACAATTGTACAGGGCAATGCATTACACACTGAGGGCACTGCTTAACAATTTGATGAGCTTGCTCCCAAGAAATATGGACCTGTTTGCACAAAGCAGCAGCATTTTGATGATCCAAAACATGGGAGGACTGAGCAAGAGAAAATGGGGTAGTCTATTGCGTTACAGCAAGGAGGCAATCAATAAATCCTAACCCTAACTCTAACCCCAAAACCCATGCCCTAAACTCTAAACGAAACCCTAAACCTAACACTAAACCATAACTCTAACCCTACACCTTACCCTAACCCTAAACCATAACCCTAACCTTAACCCAAAACCTTAATACTAACTCTAACCTAAATGTTAAACCTAACACTGAACCCTAACACTAACCCTAACTCTAAATACTTACCCTAACCTTAACCTTAAACCTAAACCCTAACCCTAACCCAAACCTTAAACCTTTATCCTAACACCTTAACCCTAACACTAAACTCTTACACTAACTCTAAACCTAACACTTAACCCTAGCACTAACCTTAAACCTAACCCTAAATCTTAACTCTAACCCTTAACCCAAACCATAAGCCTAAAACATAGCCCTAATACTAAAACCAAACCATATCCTTAAACCCTAACACTAACCATAAACCCTTACCTTAACCCTAAACCATGACCCTAACCCTAATCCTAACCCTAACCCTAACCCAACCCTAACTCCCAGACCCTAAATCTAACCCTAATCCTAAACCCAACCTTAAATTTAACCCTAAATCCTAAACCCTAACCCTGACCCTAAACCCTAAACCTAAACCAGCAGTCGGACAACACCTGAGGGGTTCCAGATTGGAGAGGGTGCGTGCCAAGGTGAGGGACACCCTCCCCCTCACCCACCGCCATGCATGAATTTTGTGCTCTGGGCCTCTAGTTGTACAATAATAATATTAGATTCTAGATGGCAGAAAACAGGGATAACCACTGTTTAGCCAATAGTGTCTTCTGAGTGTGATTTAAAATAAACAATTTCCCCAGGAAAAGAGCCAGTGGGCCTGCATATGGCAGGGAAGTGTGACGCAAAGCAGCAGACTGGCTGTAGCAAACACAGGAAAGAGCCAGTTTTGAAAAGCTCAGCAGTGTTAAGCCCCACAAGCATCTCCTTTTTGTTTTTATCTCACCCTTACATGTGTAAAACCAGACTCAAAATTTGCTCACTTAAAACCACACACATATATGAACACAGCCCTTCCGGATTTTCACATGACCAAACTAAAAGTCATTCTTAGAATTCTGTCTTCATAGTCTACTAAAGAGTTGCAGACGTACTAGAAAGAATAACAAAGTTAGATAAAGTGTAAACAAACAGCTATTGTGACTAGACAAAATAAGGATGAAATAAGCTAAAAATCATACGCTTTCAACTTTCGCTTAGTATCCCAGCTTTGCCACTTATCAGTTATGTCAGTTGATTAGTGTTTCTAAATGTCCATTTTCTTTTCAATATAAGAGGGGAATATCAAAGTCAATTTCAATAATGGAAACAAGCTATGAAAAGAACCTACAATAGATGCTCAATAAATTGAAGGTTATAGCTATTATTAATATCGTATTAAATCTGCACATATTTCACTAACTAAAGCCCTGGAAAAACAAACGAAACACATGGCAAAAAGGAAAAAGTTTGACTTCATGTACTAATTTTGATTTTTCTGACTAGTCACAATAAGTTTCTTCTAAAGACATTAGTGATCAAAATTAATAGATAAAAAACACAGTGAAGTATCACATTGTATTGTCATTATTGCAAACATTAAATATTCTATACAGATCAAATGTTCTATTGTGACTATTTTTTTTAGTGAATCTTATAATTTAAGTGTATCATGTTTCTCTAAATACTCCTATTTGTCTTCTGTTTTCTAAAATATTGTGAGAGAAATTTTATGGTCTCACATTGCAGTCCCACAACATTCATTCAGTCTATAACATACAATCTCTACGCAACCTTTGTTATGTATATATTTGGACAAAATATTACATGAAAATATTTCATTGGAGGAGGATTCATTTTAAACAGAGTGAAATAAAGTTTGAAAGTGACACCCATTATATATGATAACACAGCTCAATGCTTTCCAAACATTATGCTCATCGCAAATCACTAGGAAACTAGAAAAAGTACTGATACCCATGTCTTGCTCCCCATCTATCTGCTACTTTATCATTTAATTGTCTTGGGTGTGGCCTTGGCTTTGGAACTTTTCAAAGACCACCTGGTTATTCAAGCATTCAGCAAGTTTAGGAAACAGTGGACTAGCTTATGCAGTTTCTGGCTTTTTCATTTCTTTATCTCCAAGTCCAAATATTCATTAGAGAAACTTCTATTTTGTAACAGAAATTGAAAACAGACCAAAACACCTTTTCAATCATTAATCAAATTAATGTCTTATTCTCCAATATTCAACACACTCTGGAAGGGACTAAAAAGGAACAAAGAGGTATAAGACACAGATTCTGTCTCAAGTTTTTAAAAATATTTTTTAAATGCAAGTAGGCCACATAATGGCAGCCATCACAGAGAAATTCCCAGATAATTTTCTTATATACACCAAATTTTATTTGGCAAATTTTACTAAAGCTATTTTAATACTGAAATTGATAGCTAGAAACACCTTAACTGATATCCATCCACGTTGGAGGTGACCAATTGGAGGAGATGCAGCCTTTTCTGATTCATAACAATACTCTATTTTTGGAATCTGCCAGCTAGGATCATCTGTGGAACAAATACAGGGTAGAACAAAAGTAGGTTTACAGTTGTGAGTGCCTGAAACACAGTTTATTCTTGTATTGTTATTTATTAACTAGTGGCCCTGTACATGAAATTTGTGCACATTAAAAGGGGATTAGAGGAAATATTTACATATTGCTATTTGCCCTCTCTCTATAATGGAAGTGTCAGAGATGAAAGAAAATTAGTAAAATGTACACGAAAACCTTCCTCCTGTCAGAGTCTGGGGCATGCTGTGGGACCCAGAGTCAAGTCCCTGCCCACCCATGGTGCTTCAAAATCGTGCAAGACCAAGACCCAGTTGGCCCCACCACCATTGGGTGAGATCCAGACCCAGCTGGCCCCACCCTTGTCAAGCCCCGCTGGGTGGGGGTTACAGCCTCAGGTCCCCTGGTACATGTTGGGAGGGGGTGGAGCCTTAGGTCCCCCAGCATTCCCTCAGGTCTCCCGGCCCTGCACTGGGGTGGAGGGCACAGCTTAAGTTCCCTTGGCCTGGCATCAGGTCGGGGGCTGCATCTTGAGACCCCCCATCAAGCCTTGTAAGGCATGGGGTGTGGCCTGAGGTCCCCAGCCTGGTGCTGGGATAGGGGGGTGCAGCCTGAGGTCCCCTGACCTGGCAGTGGAGCAGGGGGTACGTCCTGAAAACCCCTAGCTTGGGCTGGGGTGGGGGGTGCACCTTGAGGTCCCCCATCAAGCCCCACCAGGTAGGGGTTGCAACTTGAGGTCTTCCGTCAAGCCCCACCAAGCAGGGGGTGTGGTCTGAGATCCCCTGTCAAGCCCCACCAGGCAGGGGGTATTCCTTGAGGTTCCCCATCAAACCATGCCGAGCAGAGGGGTGAAACCTCAGGGCCCCCATCAAGGCTTGCTGGGTGGGGGGGTGCAGCCTCAGGTCCCCCATCAAGCACTGCTGGGTGGGTGGCACAGCCTCAGGTCCCCTGGTAGGGGTCCTAGCCTGAGGTCCCATGTCAAGCCCTGCCAGGTGAGGGCATGGCCTGAGGCCCCCCGGCCTGGCACTGGGATGGGGGGAATGGCCTGAGGTCCCCCGGCCTGGCACTGGGATGGGGGGAATGGCCTGAGGTCCCCCGGCCTGGCACTGGGATGGGGGGAATGGCCTGAGGTCCCCCGGCCTGGCACTGGGATGGGGGGAATGGCCTGAGGTCCCCCGGCCTGGCACTGGGATGGGGGAATGGCCTGAGGTCCTCTGTCAAGCCCCACTGAGTTGGGTGGCACAGCCTCAGGTCCCTACTGATTGCTCCTTAAGGCTCATTATGGGAACTTGGTCTCCACTTGGGGGCAGCTATCTTGTGTTACAGAAACCCCACCTCGATGGTGGGCGCAGCCAATTTGTGTTTCAGAAATCCCACCTCTGCTGTGGGAGCCACCATCTTTGTGATGGTGTGATGATCAATTTGCATATTCCCTCTTCATTAGTAGGATTATTGGTTTATTTTCCATATGAACAACCATAAACCTACTTTTGCCCCACCCTGTACTTATGCTTAAACTTTGGTGGCCTGGAAGCATTAATATGTCTATAGTATTCATATTCTTCATCATCAGACAAAGAATGGAGGGAAAGACCCACATTTGTACAGATTTCTTTACTGCTTTCTAAAAATCCCAACTAAAATAGCAACTTGACATTATTCCTTTGTACCATTCAGGGTGGAAACTGGGTGTGGCTCTATTGGTTCCCTGGAGACTGGAGGGAGGGGCTATCTCTTCAGGAGACGATGGTTGCACAGGTATGACTCAGTGCCAGACTCGCTGCCACTTCTCCTAGACCCCCGCCCCTCTCCCCAGACTCCACAAGTCCACACCTTCTCCTGCACCTCAGCACGGATGTCTGTATCCAAAAGGTCCTATGAACTAGGTTCAGTGAAGAAAAGCACAGGCCACAGAGAGGGGAAAGGCTGCGCCTCTGAGCTCCTCTCCTGCAGGCACTGCGGTCTGGTCAGCCCTTCAGGCTGCCCGCTCAGGGCTCAGCCTTTCATGACTGTGGACCCAGATCTAGAATGCCCTCCTCCAGCGGTCCATGGACCTCCTGTCCATAGTCGGACGCTGTGCCCAGGGACGCAGCGCGGTGCTGTGCGGATTCCCTCTGACGCGCTGGGCTCAGAGGTCTGGCACACTCTCCTGCCCAGATCCTTGATTTTACCTTCCTCCAGGGGTCCTCTGCCCTTCCCCGCTAAAAATTATCTCACCATCTGAGTCTCCTTCACCAATTCGGGTTGGATGTTATTCGTTTCAGCTGCTCATTCTATTTGCTCAGGACATGTCTGTCTATTCCACTGCCATTTTGTCTCCCATGACTGTGATTTTAAAAGTGTTCATGAAAAATTCCTTGAAGTCCTTTATTAGAGAAGCACTACCTTAGTTTATTGAAATCAGTACCAACTACTCCCAAACAACTTACTGTTGTTTTGTGGGAGTTGTTTGTTTGTTTGTTTGTTTGTTTGTTTGTTTTTCCAGTTGGGGTAGATTTCCCTTAGTTCAGGCTTTAAAAAAAAAAACAAACAAAAAACAAAACGAGTTATGAAGGTATCCAAAGCTATTCTTGCCTACAGGAAGTTGTGAAAGAGATGCATAAATAACTGGAGGTAAAATAATAGTTTGCTTCTTTACCCTCATTACGTCTCACTCTTTCCCAGCAAAAATAGAGGAAACCAAAGTCATAGGACATCTGAACACTGTCCAAACTTCAGTTGTATTTCAAAATTTCAGGTTAGACTGAATAATACATTAATGCTATGCAACTTTTATTGTGCTCACTTTAAAATTTATATTAAGTAGATTGCTACATTATGGTAATGTACTAAATTACCTAAAGCAAAGTAATACAATGATTAACTGACTATAAACATTGGTTTATGGTCAGATTATAAAGTATTACAATGATTAACATTATGCATTTTCATAATAGAAAACTGCAGCATGAAATATCTGTGGATTGACTCGGTGCCATTAGGAATAATAAAACAGTGGTATAACTCAGTCTCAAGTTACATCTTGAGAGTAAACTTAGTTTTAAATCTCCTGTCAAGTGGTTGAGAAATTCGTTAATTTAAAATGCCCAAGGCTTGCCAAACACAAGGTAGAGAATGCAAGTATTCATCCAAATTTACGATATTAAGAAAAGTAGGACTTTACAGCTTTTAAAAGTCTTGATCTCTAACACTTGGCTACTTGAAATGGGTTATAATGTTAATAAAAAAGACACTCCTTGCTTTAGAGAAACCTAGTCCATCAGTCCTACAACAATGTGATAGATCAATTCTTTCTGGAAAAGCAGCCAACACAGAGATAAAGACCTGGAGAAATCATGGGTATTTCTCTTCCAAGGAAAGGGGTTGGGCTGAGAGAAAAAATGGCAGCTGGCAGGTAGGAAGTGCGGGATAGGGAGTGACTGAGTGAGTGGATGAAAGGAAGAGTGTGTGGAGGTGCGTGGTGTGTGTGCAAACTAGGGAGGGACAGTTGAGTAAGGCAGGAGCAGCAGGAGCTGGCGGACCAGGCTCTCTGAGACGGGGAGAAACAGCCACAGCTGGGAACACTCCCTGGAGTGCGGACCGGAGGACGGGGAGCGCACGCCAGCTTGAAGGAGAGAGCAGTGTCTTCTAGGAACTCATCGGCACCACCTCTCAGACAGGCCTGGGACACTGCTTGAGCAACCTGGCAGCCACTTCAG
>PVJC01049965.1:0-11968 GCA_004026665.1 Murina feae
AGCTAAAAGAGTTCATCACCACCCAACCAGTATTATATGAAATGCTGAAAGGTATCCTTTGAGAATGAGGAAGAAGAAAAAGGAAAGTAAAAATTATGAACAACAAATATATATCAACGAGTGAATCTAAGAATCAAGTGAATAAAATATCTGATGAACAGAATAAACTGGTGAATAGAATAGAATCAGAGGCATAGAATGGAGTGGACGGACAATTTTGGGGGGTTGAGGGTGTTGGGGGTGCGTGAAGAGACTGGACAATAATTGTACACCTATGGATGAGGACAGTGGGGGGGCAAGGACAGAAGTTGTGGTGGGAAATGGGAGGAGGGGAGCTATGGGGGAAAAAAGAGGAACAACTGTAATAATCGGAACAATAAAGATAAATTAAAAAAATAATAATAAAATGTTTCTTCATTGATTAATTAATATTTAATAGCTAATAAGAATGCTTGACATTCCTGTGGAGTACTGAAGTGCCTCAAAATAAATATTAGAGTAGAGAGGAAAATTTTGGCATTAGCATTTTTTTAAGATAAAGAATTTCTTGATAATGGCAATTAGAGGCTAACTAGTCAAGTGGCGGGGGGGAAGGTTTTTAAAGTAAAAGAAGTGAGGAGTTTGATTGGACTATTTGTGTGGGCACTGGCATAGCTCCAGATCAGGTCAGATTTGGAGACAGAATGCAGAACAAACCTCTGAGCCATGATTGCATTAGATACCCTGAAGGACAGAAGATGAGATCAATGAGACAAGGAAGAAGGCCAAATTCTAGAATACCTTCAAGGTAAGAGGCACCGGAGTGAAAGTGAAAGTGGAACTAGAAGTAGAATGGCAATTTCTCCTTCTCACCTTTAGGTAGCAACAGAGAACAGGCACCTCCCTCCCACTCCTGACAGTTAAACCCAGGCTAGTTTTATTTGGGGAGATTAGGTTTAAATTTCTACTTTCTTGGAAGTAAAGGAGATGAAAGGGGTTACTGGTGAAAGGAGTTTTAGGAATAAAATAGGCAAGTTTAGGGAGTTTTCAGAATGAGGGGGATCCATGCAAGAGGAATACATACATGGAGACTTGAAGACGCCAGGGTGCTTATCTTACTTGCACAGAGGACAGAGAAACGCCACAGGCAGATGGAAACATTTCTGGCCTGAGCAATTAAACCAGTCATAAACCAAGGACAGACAGGGGTATCTCTGGCCTGAGCAATTAAAGTGACCATAAGTTAGACCAAAAGTAGCCCCTATCTGAGTAGCTGGGAGGGCTATAGGGTAAGGCTTTCTGTGCCAGCACAGCTGGGAGAAAACCACAAGATAAATCAAAAGTGGCTCCACCCTAAACAGCTAAGATGACCAAATGAGGAAAAGTGTGGACGTGGGGGTCCTGGGAGCTGATTAATGGGCTAAGGTCCCACGGCAGAAAAGGAGGGTCTCCACCCTATTTACTGTCTCAAGACAAAGAACACAGCGGCCACCCTTCTTAGGGGCCCCTCTGTCCCTCCGGGAGGGACAGAGTCTTAGGATTAGAATTTAGAATTAAGATTTTAAAGGTAGTGTTTGCTTCCAGTAAAGTTTCTGTGCTTTTCACCTACCACCCTTTGTCCGTGGCTTCATTCGTTGAACCCATCTGGACCAGAACCCAGGAAAGAAATCACCCTGCTCATAAAACAATCTGAATCACTGTATGTTTTATAGACAGCAAAAGGGGCTCTGAGGAGGCTGTGGAGCTGGACTGTCTCAGTAGAGAGATAGCACTGAACTGAATGATGAAGAGGAGGTAACGGGATGGAAATTTTTTTTTTTTAACATGGCTGGTGATTTAAAGCAATGAAGGATGTCCAGACAGCATGGCTCTTTAGCGTTGATTTATGAACCAGGAGGTCACGGTTCGACTCCTGGTCAGGGCACATGCCTGGATTGTGAGCTGGATCCCCAGTAAGGGGTGTGCAGGAATCAGCTGCTCAACGATTCTCTGTTATCATTGATGTTTCTGTCTCTTTCTCTCTCCCTTCCTCTCTAAAATCAATAAAAATATTTAAAAATTAAAAAATGAAAACAATGAAGGATGTAGTATAGTACAAAAGATTTCACCGAGGCACATGAAAAGTCATAAAAACTTAAGAAGTAGGCTATTTCAGGATTTAATTTCTAAGTGATTGATATAACTGAAGAACAAAAGAAATCCAAGAGACTGAATATGATGAGATGGGGTGGCCAGGACTTCGGAGTGACTGTTAATATTTGGGTAAGATTTAGAAACTTGAAAAGAGAGAGGAGTTTTACAGATGAGAGAAGGGCTAATGGCAAGTGTGTGGCGGCATACAATTAAAACTCCAAAATAATTCTGTTTGGGAAATGAGTCAATACATTAATTTTATATTTTGAAAGTGCTTGAATTGTTGAGTAATATAAGAATTTTGAAGTCACAGAAGAGGATGTGTTACTCTCCACATGAAAAGATTAGAAAAGGAGTTTTGCAAGATAAGTAGAAGAGTGTGCATTGAAGAAGTGTGAGAAGAAGGGAGGGGAAATTGATCTGGAGGTGACATGTCAGTGGTTTGAAGTGACTGCATTGTGTTTATAAGGGAATGGTGAGTGATGTCGTTGGAAAGGAAGACAGCAAGCAGAACACAGAAGGCCTCGTGGTACAAAAATGAATTTGGACTTGATCTTCAGAATTGAAATTCTTCTGAGGAAGACAGAAGCCTAAAAGGCTGACATGATCACCTCGAGCCTTGAGGTGAAGATTTCACTCTGGCCCAGCTCCTCACCTCAGCTCTTTTCTGAATGCCCTGACTTCCTCTTATTTCAAATCAGGATGGTCATGGACTTTTTAGCCCAGGTCCCTCCAGGACCTTCCTCTTCCTGGAAGAAGCTCTT
This sequence comes from Murina feae, assembly GCA_004026665.1. Lineage (NCBI taxonomy): Eukaryota > Metazoa > Chordata > Mammalia > Chiroptera > Vespertilionidae > Murina > Murina feae. The sequence goes on from PVJC01049965.1 coordinate 2,877, forward strand.
TAAGAAGGATACAGGAGTTAGGTCCTTCCCTCATCCAACAATTTTTGGTCTCTGGGTTCCTTTGTTTCTATGCACTTTTCTGAGGAGACAGGAAAGGGTATTCATTTCAATGCACCCTTTATTGTGCCAGTCCTCTAAGACGATCAGATTTTTCCAATAGTAGAAAGAGCTGACATTTGTTGGGCACTTTTAATATGCCAGACATTCAGATACTATGTTAGCACTTTTTAAGGATCTTCTCATTATAAGGATTTTTCACACGACAACCCAAGGAAGTAAATAGATTGCTTTTTTTGTTTGTTTGTTTGTATTCAAGGTTAAGGATGAACTTTTATTTCAAGGTTAAGAAACGAAGACTTACAAGAATTAAATAATTTCCCCAGGTGAGAACACATATCAGCTAAGTTGGAACTTAACCAGACCATTTTATTGCACAGACCTAATGTATAAACATTTCTGATCTTTGATTCATCTTTCCAAATACCTTTCAAAAAAAGTTTCTAATCTATAACAGCAGAATTAATGTTTCATAGTTTCTGTTTGGCCAGCAGTTTTATATCAAATATTTTTCATCTACTTTTTGGTTTTACATCTTTGTGTAATTTCATAATTCCATGGGCAAAAGTTGTATCTCATTAATATCGAGTTGCATTTCACCAATTATAAACAAGGTTAGCCATTTTTCAAATGCATATTGGCTATATCTATTCTTTTGAGTTATTTCTCTGTTTTCTTCTTGGAAAATGCTTAGATATTTTTGTAGACTTTATTAATCATAAATATTGTTGGTAGCAGTGGGAACAACAGCAGGTGTTAAATTGGTGGGGTCAAACCAGACTGGATTCAGCAACCTTGGTACCTGAGTCTGACTAGGAAAGAATTCAGAGCCAAGATTCACACTATAAGAGAACATTTATTTAGAAAACCACAGAGGTGCCGTAGCTGGTTTGGCTCTGTGGATGGAGTTTCGGCCTAGGGTCCGGGGGATCCCAAATTTGATTCCATTCACATGCCTAGGTTGTGAGCTCGATCCCCAATGGGAGGTGTGAAGGAGGCAGCCAATCAATGATTTCTCTCTCATTGTTGATATTTCTACCAGTATCTCTCTTCCTCTCCTTTTCTCTCTGAAATCAATAAAAATGCATTTAAAAAAAGAAAGAAAGAAAACCAAGAGGTAAAATATATAATTTGTTAAAGAAATGGGCTTAGGAAACAAGTTATAGAGGCAAAGGTAGGGCCCGTGAACTTTGAAAGTAGGAAGGTAAAGGAGATGCAGGGGGGTAGAGGGGGTGGGGAAAGAGAAGGGTGTGCTCAGGGAGGAAGAATTGCTGGGTCCTCTGTCCTAAGGGTTTTAAGGATAAAGATTTTAGGAGAACTCCCAGGGGAAGATGTCAACAGAATATTTAGCAGCTTTCCAGGTGTGTCCTTTTAGGGTCGTGGTCTCTACTGATTGGTCGGTGCCAGGGTAGGTGGTCATTATTCAGTGCAGTTGGTCCTGAGGCAGTCATTGCAGTCACTTGTCTGGTTTTGCTGCTTTTCTGGACCTAGAACTGAGGCCTAGATGTTATCTCTAGGGAGGAAAAGTCACGGGGTCTAAAGTGCATGACCAGTGATCTGCTAGGAGAGGAAAGATTACCCTAGGGGCACAGTCCCATTTACAATTGCCTGTTGCTAGGAACAGAAGGTTTTCTACCCTGGTATCCTTTTCTACTTGGCCCATGGTCCTTACTCTGCTCATATCTAAATATATTTCTTTTGTCATTCATTAACTTTATAGACATGTTTACAAAAATGTCATTTGCCTTTTGCCATTGAGAAAATTTCAACATTTAGATCATCAAACTTCACAAAATTTCTTTGTATGGTGTTTGTTTGTTTTTTCAGGATTTAGTGCCTCTGAAATTTAAAAATAAATGTTTTATTATAATCTTATGTTTATTATTCACTGAGTTAACAAAACAAAGTAATACAGAAGACTACTGTAATGGGTTTTAAAAACTCATATTTCCATAGCAAAATAATTTTTTCTAAAATTCCAGGGGAAATATCCTAAGGATCCAAACCTCAGAGACTCTAGAGCAGTGGTTCTCAACCTGTGGGTCGCGACCCCTTTGGGGGTTGAACGACCCTTTCACAGGGGTCACCTAAATATATCCTGCATATCAGATATTTACACTACAATTCATAACAGTAGCAAAATTACAGTTATGGAGTAGCAACAAAAATTAATTTTATGGTTGGGGGTCACCATGACATGAGGAACTGTATTAAAGGGTCATGGCATCAGGAAGGTTGAGTACCACTGCTCTAGAGGGTCTTTTGGCCTCATACCCACTTCTCACAACTAGCTTCCTTATTTTTAAAATTTCTGCTTATAATATCTACTTATTTTGCTTTGTTTCATTCTTAATATTTAACTCTGAGTTACTAATTTTCAAGACAAGACAGAAAGTCAAAATAATCAGCATTATTTCTATTTGAGGCAACATTAAAGACAGGGATCAAGGACATTTCATTTGTCCTAAAGCTGTTGTATCATGTTACATAGTATTAAGATAAGTCACTCATGATGAGCGAAGCATCCATCATCTGTAATACAATGCCTCTTCTGTAGTATATTCAGTACCAGTCCTAAAAGTGCCGTTGTCTTAATCAGAAAGGTTATACAGTTTTCCAGTGTTCTTTGAAATAATTAATATTTAAAAGCTGAACAGTTTCGATTTTATGATATAAACTAGGGGCCCAGTGCACAAAAATTTGTGCATTCGGGGTGAGGGTGTCCCTCAGCCCAGCCTGTGCCCTCTCACAGCCTGGGACCCCTCAAGGGTTGTTCACCTGCTGGTGTACCTGACCAGCCTGAGTGAGGGGCTAATGGCTGTTTGCAGGCTGATCAAGCCCCCAGTGAGGACCCTCACCCCACGGGGGTGTGACCAGCCTGGGTGAAGGGCTGAGGGCCATTTTCAGGCTGCCCATAGTCCCTTCAGGAGTCAAGTCCTTACTGGGGTGCCTGGCCAGCCTGGGTGAGGGGTTGAGGGCCGTTTTAAGGCTGCCCACAGCTCCCATTGACCCAACGTCCCAGCGAGGCTGGCTGGAATCAGGTTTCTGGGGTTTATCTTCTATAATTGAAACAGTGTTGCCTTGAGCAGAGGCCCAGCTGGCCTAGGCAGGCAGTTTCCTCCTTGCTGGTACAATGGAAGCCTCCTGTTTGCTCTAGCTCCATGGCTGTCGGCCGCTATCTTGGCTGAGCTAATTTGCATACAGTTGCTCTGATTGGCTGGTGTGCTGGCTTGGCTGGTGGGTGTGGCTTAGGTGAAACGGAGTGAGGGTCAACTTGCATATTGCTTTTTTATTAGATTAGATTAGAATAGTGTGTTTTTTTAAAAAACTCAGGAAAAGAATAACAAATAAATTTCTATATTACAGTATTTAATCTGATAAAAACCAAGTAATTTGGAGCACTCTTTATCTAAATTATCAATTACATACAACTTATGATATGTATGAAACTTTATATTGAAATTGTGACTGTATATGTTACTTAAACTTACTAAGCAGTAATTTCTTTTCAGCACAGTTCTTGCTTACAAAGGCTTATCTTAATGTAATGTTCACAATTTCGGGGGAAGGTAATGTAGAATATAATCTTATAATACAAATAAAAGGACAATGATTTTTTTCATGGGCCAATTTCTCTTCTCTTAAAAAATAAAAGCAAACAAATAAAAGCCTTTATATTGCCTTTCTTCTTTTTAAACTTTATATTGTAGAAGAAGGTTGAGAATCTGTGCTATATGCCTAACAAATAACTATCTCTAAATATCTTTATTAACCACTATTAAAATCTGGCAGAGAAAATATAAAGTTAAAAATAAGGACTAATTAAAAATAAGGACAAATCAAATGTTTGGTTTAGAAATGGTTCCAAAAGCATTTGAACACCCATTGAGAGTCCCTCTCTGAGTCTCTTGCTTTTCTGCACGTCCTGAGAATAGAGAGGCAGTGGCTGTCTTGGTTCTGTACTATCTTTCAAAGGTGTTTTTATAGCAAACATCCTAGGAAGATTGAGGCACTGTCTCCCTTCAGAATAAAGACAGGCTTGTTTACTGTCCAGTTATAGTAAAGATATGGCTTTCTCCAGGGTAAAGATCAGGTATGCTTACTACTCATTATGAAAAAAAAATATTGAGTTCCCTAAATTTAGAATTTCTCCACTATAAAATGACCTCCTGCTATGCAGATTTCCCCTGGCCACCTTCACACAGCCCTGTAAAAGTTGGAACCAGTGCGAACACTGACACTGGGCTGTGATTGCTGTAGGTAAAACAGTCCTTTGTCTTGTGTTCAGGAGCCTCCTCTCTTCTGTTGGTAACCCTGAAACTGCGGGAGGCTTTCTCATTACTTCACTAGTAGGATAAAATCAAAGATTCTTTAAAGTTTCTGAAACTAAGGTCCTGAGATATTTTAGAGTGCTTCGGACATTCTTTCTAAGCAAGCTAAGTTTGAGAATCTTTTTAAGCAAGCTAAGTTTGCAGATCTTGTTTTGGGCTCTTGATTTTGGGAAATAATGAAATAAGGAATGAGGTGAAAACGAGGGAAACCATCAGAAATGGTGTCAAGCTTTTCTCTGGTGAATGATTCTGGAAAAAAAAAGAAATAAACAAAAGGGGAATTATGAGAGAAATAGTAAAACCGCATGCTGAAGGCACCATTTGAATAGCATACCAAAGCTCTTTTTTATTGACTAAAGTAAATTTACCTTGGAGAATGATAATTATCACAGAAATAAATTCATTAATTGTTTTTTTTTATAATATTGGTATTATACGTTTACATAAAGGGTTTTTAAAAACAAATTGTCAATCTCTTGGCATCTAGAACTAATATGGTGAATATGACAATGTAATGAGATTTTAAAATATGAAAGTACTTTACTCAAAAAAGTTATCAAAACTTTTCAAAGAATAGTGATTCCAGATTTTCAGTTTTATTCATAATTTTACCACATTTTAATCAGTTACAGGTTAAGTTTATGGGGACCACAAACCGTTTGGGTTTGATTATCTTGTATACCAATATTAAGAGAAATAAGAAAGAATAATTCCAAAAATGAAGTCTAGGAAGACCAATTAAAGAGGGAAAGAAATATACAAAGTAGAATAAAAGGAAGGAATAAAATGTGCCATGAACTTACATTTGCGGAAAGGGTTTCCTTTGTTTTTTTATCTTCCTTGCTTGTGTACTTTTCTCTCTTTCTACCATCATATTTGGTTAACATATTGTCCTTATTTTCTTCATTACTTTCAGTTACTTTGCCTAATTTTGTGACTTTATTCTGGTTCAGCAAAAATTCTGCACGATAGGGCCTGTAAATATAGAAATATTTGAACTACTACTAAAAATATTTCATACTCTCAAATTTATTATACAAATAAAGAGATATGTAATAAATAAATAATCCCTATGTGGCTATTTTTATGTGGTATATAACAATGGACTTACCGAAGATCACAATCTTTAAATCTTTTTTTAAAGAATATTTTAATACATTTTTTAATTGATTTAAGAGAGGAAGAAAGAAGGAGAAAGATAGAGAGAGGAAACATTGATCAGCTGTCTCCTGCACAGCCTCTATTGGAGATCCAGCCCATAACCCAAGCAGGTGGCCTGATGGGAAATTGAACCTATGACCTTTTGGTGTATGGGCTGATGCTTAACCAACTGAGCAACACCAGCCAGGGCTGTTTTAAATCTTGAATTTTACTAAGAAATTTTAAATCTCCTACCAAAATATAATTTAATTTTCTGTACTCAATAAATGTTTTGTTTTTGTTTTTCAGATTAGGTTTCCTAGATGAGATTAGGATTACGCTGGAGATAGATATACAATATTTAGAATCTGGGGAACAAAATATTTCAAAAGGTGAGTAGCAGGGGAAAGTGGCTGTATTGTGTGGGTTTGTGAATTGTATGGCTTTATGGGAGGTCCTGGGTAACACAGGTTATTTATTACTTGGTGGTACTGGTGAATTAACACCACCAATGCAGTCAGAGAAAGACTAGATTAGTGCCTAATTTGAAATTTCACCATTTTATTTCATTATAGATCCATAGTTATCATTCTTCTCTTTCCCTATAAATTTCCCTATCTTTGTTATAGAACTAGGGAGTCAGGGATTTTTCAAAACACCAGGAGTTTTCAGGTTTTTGGTTTCATAACCCTGAAACAAGTTCTGGCTGTTGAGCAAAAGGTTCTGGAGAGGAAGATTCAGAAGTAATGTAGTATTTAATATTAAGTGATCAAAGTAGCTTTGATGGGTAGAAGATAGAACAGCGAGGACATTGAAATGATATAGTCAGAACTCTATACAGAAGTTGGGCTAAAAAAATCAAAATTTGTCTTCTCTTTTATGTTAAAATTCACTATTCTAAGAGTGAGCATTCGATTGTTAAACTTGGGTCAAGTGGGCTTGAGAAAAAGGATCTGATTCTTTGAGTTTCCAATGTGGAAAACCAGGTATGTGCATATACTGTCACACTGAGACTGCATACAATGGAGGAAAGGAATATTTCCAAAAGGAATTTAGAGAGCTATTTACAAGTGGAAGTTTGAGGATTTACAGAATGTAAACCCTGCTCAAGCACAGATGCAAATTCTCTCAATTAATTATGCTGATGAATCAATCAGTAGCTTCATAACCAGGTATTTCGTTTATATGTGATTCATTGTAGCAAAGAAGGATGCATAGATTATGACTGGAATTGCATGTATTGGTAAAGGGATAACCAGTTTTAAGGTAGATAACATATTTACATGTTATTTATAATCTGGTTATCATAGTATATATTTATTTGCTTGTTTGTTTTCTGATTTCTCCATTAAAACATGAGCAAGAATAATTTTGTCTTAATCTTAATGCCTAGACCTCTGCTTAGAACTGTATATACCAGATACAGAAGTCAATATATCTCCTTATAAATGTAGAAATATAATAATAAGTTCTCTGAATTTAGTTTTTTGAATACTTCTGCATTACACAAGATTACTTTTACTATACTTAGCTTATTTAACTTGAAATGTAAGTGCCCTGCAGGCATGCTTGTTTTTCTGACTTTCAGGATTTTAATCTCATAAGAAACATTGTTCAGGAAGTGCTTTGATTTTTTTAAAATGTGGCTTCTCAAATGTATAAAAACAAATCAGTAAAAGATATTTATATACTGCCTTCACCAAGAAATGCATTCTTATTCTTACAACTATGAGAATAATAGTTTAATTAAGATGAGGTTTTCTCCAAATTCCAGGAAGGTTGTAGATACTTACAAGATTTGACATAAGAAGGGCCTTCTTTCTTGGCAGTCAGTGTTATTCCACTTTAAGAATTCTGCATAAAATAGGTTAAAACTGTGTGACAATTGGTTGTTTTCCAAAAATCTTGAGGAAGTTATTTATATTTTTCTCTGTAATACCCAATTGGTAAATCTGAATCTGCATTTTGCAAACCAAATACTACTTTGATAAATGTTGCCCAGTAAGGGTGAAAAAAATCTATGATTAAATACATTTGGTGTAGTTTGAAGACCAAATACAGTTGATGTTGTTCAAAGCTTTTTATTTTAATGCAATAGCTTTCAGAGCCTTTAATTCACTAATCTGTCTTACAAATTTCCAAGAGAAAGTTTACTAGTATAGAACATAGTATTTTCAAAACACATTTGAGAAAAAAATATTTCTTTAATGACTTATCAATTATTTACCCTTGGAAATTTTGAGAAAAACTGCAAATAATTAGGAAGAATTTTTTTTTTTTAATTTCAGATTATCACATGCTCTCACCTTCTGCTGCTATAAGTTCTACACAGACATTTTGTTTTACAGTGACTTCCTGGTCCTTCAGTGGATTATCTTGTCCATTTCCAGGTTGGTGAATAATTTTCCACTTGCTATTCTGAAATAAAATGATGAATACCAAGTAAAAAAAAATTAAATAAATAAAGGTATTAGTTAACAAGTTAAGAGTTAAAAAAACATAGAGTATTCCCTGGCTATGTTATCATACAAATGTGGTATAACCCACAGAGAAAGGGCTTTTAGAATTTGTAAGTCATAATATGGAACTTTACCTTGTCAGGATATGGTGTAATCTATAGGTTATATTATCTAATAATTGAGATAAATTATAATTCTGCTAATAAAAAAATAAAACTAGCTAATATATGTCAATTACTATGTGGATAGATTCAACTACTACATTATTGTTTAATGAATGAACTAAAAGACAGTTGAAACATTGAAATCATAGTCTTTGAGAAAGAATCAAAAATATATTTATCATAAAATTGACTGTTTATAAAGATTTAATTGTCCCAGTACTCATATTGGATCCCTTAAACTGAGTATTCTGAAGACTATTCTGGCTATAATATTACAATAGCAACAATCTAAACTAATAAAAGCGAAATATTAAAATTAACCGTTTCTCCGAGACAGGGTAAGCCACGCCCACCAGCCAATCAGAGTGGCTGTATGCAAATTAGCCCAGCCAACATGGCGGCCGCCACTCACGGACCTGAGTAAATAGCCCTTTCCATTGCGGCAGGAGCGAAAGTGAAGCTTCGCCCCTCAGCTCAGCTCCAATTAAACTGCCTCTAGCAAAACACAGCTTTGAAACAGTGTAACAATCATAGAATCCTCCGGAGCTGAAGGAAAGAGCAGCCCGGGCCTAACCAGTAAAAGTAACAGTTGTTTCATTATAGACGCTGCGAGGTGAGGCAGAGGAGGCTTCGTTAGTAGTTAGAAGGCCGCCTTAAAGGAACAGTGTATCAATTATAGAAGATAACCCCAGGCCATCAAGGAACAGTATCAATTATAGGAGAAAAAACTCCAGAACCTGCCTCCAGCCAGCTTTGCTGGGACGTTGGTCAATGGGAGCTGTGGGCAGCCTTAAAGCCCCTCACCCAGGCTGGTCAGGCACGCCAGCAGGTGGGCATCCCCCGAGGGGTCCCAGACTGCGAGAGGGCACAGGCCGGGCTGAGGGACCTCCCGAGTGCACAGAGCGGCTGCAGGGCGGGACAGCGCAGGACCCAGGACCCGT
>PVJC01049966.1:0-11969 GCA_004026665.1 Murina feae
ATGTCCTTCTGACACCCTTCCAGATGAAGCTGCATGGAGAGGGCCAAGGCAGAGGTGGTTAGGGGTGATCAGGAAGGCAGGCAGAGTGGTTAGGAGTGATCACACAGGCAGGTGAGTGGTTAGGGGTGATCAGGCAGGTGAGTAGTTAAGAGCAATCAGGAAGGCAGGCAGAGTGGTTAGGAGCAATGAGGCTGGCAGGGTAATGATTAGGGGCGATGATGCAGGCAGGCAGGTAAGCAGTTAGGAGCCAGCAAAAGATTGCGAGAGGGATATCTACAGGGATCGGGCCTAATCAACAGTCAGACATCCTTTGAGGGGTCCCAGATTGTGAGAGGGTGTAGGCCGGGCTGAAGGATACTCTTCACCCCTGCATGAATTCATGTACTGTATTTATTTTATCGTTGACAATATTAAAAATGTTCCCTCTTCCCCCCTCAGCCAAGCCTAACCCTTCCAGGCCTTCAGCACACTACTATCTGTATCCATGGGCTATAAGTAGATGTAAGTTCTTAAGTTTCTATATATATTAAAGCCTAAGCAACCGGAATGACTGGAATGACCAGTCACTATGACACACACTGACCACCAGGGGGCAGACAGTCAATGCAGTCAGTGTGCTACCACAACCAACCTCCCCTGGCCAGCCAACCTCCTGCAGTCCCTCCCCTGGTGGCAGGCCCTAATTGGCCCACCACCTTCTGCCATGGTGGCAGCATGGCGGCAAGGAAGGGTGGAGGGAGGTGGGGAACTGCGCAGTAGTGGGGAACTGATGATGACAGCATTGGCATCCGACGTCCTTTCCTTTCATGCCCAGCTCGGCGACTATTTCCTCCTCTCTAGCCTGGCCTTGATCAGCTTTGATCACCAGCCAGGCCTAGGGACCCCACTCATGCATGAATTTTGTACACCAGGCCTCTAGTATAAGTATGTAAGTTTTTTGGTTTATCTTTTCTTTTCTGTCCCCCCACTCTCACCAACTCTGAGATATGTCAGTCTGTTCCATGCCTCCATGCTTTAGGTCTTATTTTATTGGCCAATTCATTTTGTTCGTTAGAGTCCACAAATAAGATCATGAGTATCTTTCTCTGATTGGCATATTTCATTTAGCATAATAATCTCCATGTTTATCCATGCTGTCTCAAAGGGTAAGAGATCCTTCTTTTTTATAGCTGCATAGTATTCCATTGTGTAAATGTATAAAGTTTTTTGGATTTTTAAATGCATTCATGGGTGTTTAGGCTCTTTTTAAATCTTAGCTATTGTAAATAACACTGCTAGGAACATAGGCATGCATATATTCTTTCTGATTGGTGTTTTGGGGGTTTGGGAATATATTTCCAGAAGTAAGATCACTGGGTCAAGTGGCAGTTCCATTTTTAATTTTTTGAGGAAACTCCATACTGTTTTCCATAGAGGCTGCACCAGTTTGCATTCCCACGGGCAATGAACTAATGTTTCCTTTTCTCCACATCCTCTCCAACACCTATTATTTGTTGATTTGTTAATAATAGCCATTTTGATGGGTGTGAGGTGATACCACATTGTCACTTTATTTTGCAGTTATCTGCTAATTAGTGACTTTGAGCAATTCTTACTATATCTATTGGTCAACTGTATGTCCTCTTTGGAGAAGTATCTATTCAGGTGGTCTGCCCATTTTTTAATTGGATCATTTCTCTTCCTTTTCTTGAGTTGTATGAGTACTTTATATATTTTGGAGATTAACCTTTTATCAGATATATCATTGGCAAGTATATTCTTCCATATAGTGGGTTCCCTTTTCATTTTGGTGGTGGTTGTTTTTTTCTTTATTTTCTGTGCAGAAATATTTTATTTTGATGTAGTACCATTTGTTTATTTTTTCCTTTGTTTCTTTTGCCCTAGGAGATGTATTGGCAAAAATTCTGCTATGTGAAAAGTCCAAGATTTTACTGCCTTTGTTTTCTTCTAGGATTTTTATGGTTGCATGACTTACATTTAAGTCTTTTATCCATTTTGAGTTTATTCTTGTGTATGGTGTAAGTTGGTGGTTTAATTTCATTTTTTGCATGTATCTGTCTAGTTTTACCAATACCATTTATCAAAGAGACAGTCTTTACTCTATTGTATGTTTTAGCCTCCTTTGTCAAATATTAACTGACCATAATGGTGAGTCAATTTCTCTGTTCCATTCCATTGATCTATATGCCTGTTTTTGTGCAGTACCAGACTGTTTTGGCTACAAGGACTTTGTAGTATAGTTTGATATCTGGTAGTATGATCCCTCCAACTTTGCTCTTCTTTCTCAAGATTTTTGCAGCTACTTGGGGTCTTTTTTTTTGGTTCCATATAAATTTTTGGAATATTTGTTCTAGTTCTGTGAAGTATGCCATTGGTATTTTAATTGGAATTGCATTTCATCAATAGATTATTTAGGGTAGTATGGACATTTTAATGATGCTAGTTCTTCCAATCTATGAACACGGTATATGCTTCCACTTGTTGGTATCTTCCTCTATTTCTTTTTTCAGTGTTCTATAGTTTTCCGAATACAGGTCTTTTACCTTCCTGATTAAGTTTATATATATATATATATATATATATATATATATATATATATATATATATATATATATATATATATATATATATGGCTGTCAGCCATCTGCCATCTCTGCAGCTGAAGCATGCTGAACCTCACTGGGGGCGTGGCTAAACCCACCCTCCTAGCTCACCTGAACAGGTACAGCTGCAAAGCAGCCATGTACAATTTAAAGAATGGTGATAAGCAGAAAGGTTTGACAGTTACTCTCCCTTCGGCCTCGCTGCTCCCCTAGCGCCCCCCCACCCCCGCCAGGGCCTCCAGGGATGACCAGTGCTACAGGGCTGCTGGCCAGAGCCTGCCCCTCTGAGGCCTATGGAATCCTCTGCAAAGCTTCCACAACTACAGCCCCAGGAAACAATCATACCCTCCTCCCCTAATCAGCACCTGCTACCTGCAAGGGTACCTGTGGGCAGTTGGGGGCGATCAGACCAGCAGGGGTGGGGGGACAGTTGGGTGTGACTGGGTTGGCAGGGGTGGCAGTTGGGGGTGAGCAGGCTGGCAGGAGGGGGCAATTGTGAGCAATCAGGCTGGCAGGCAGAGTGGTTAGGGGCGATCAGGCAGGCAGGCAGATGAGTGTTAAGAGCCAGCAGTCCCAGATTGTGAGAGGGATGTCCGACTGCTGGTTTAGGCCGGATCCCATGGCAGTCAGACATCCTCTGAGGGGTCCCAGATTGATGAGGGTGCAGGCCAGGTTGAGGGACACTCCCCCTCCCTGCATGAATTTCGTGCACCAAGCCACTAGTAAGATAATAAGCAAACAAATATATAAGACAAAATTTGGAAAGGTTACCTAAGTAACATACTATTCAGTTGATATTAGAAGAGCAATATCTATATCTCTATATAAACATATATAGATAGATATAATTTAATACATAAATTTTACAAGGTTACTGAAAGTGTTGGAATTTCAAAACAAGAGCTCCAAATCTGTAGCCACTGTCTAGAGTGATTTGGTTGGTCTATGCAGAATCATGTGCAGCAACCAGCTTTCTCTGGATGCATTTCTGTGCATTCAAGTGAATGGTGGCCTTCATACTCCAGTGCTCATCACTGATGACCCTGAGGTTTCCTCTCATCATCTTTCCAGTCTGCAGAAGAATATGTTCATCTTTCTAGGATTTATAGTTTGCTATAACTATTATTTTTGAAAGTGTCACAGTCTCCCCTCTGATGATGTAAGCATGGTTCCTCACCTGTAACGCAATCTCAATTTGTTGGAACAAATACCATTTCAGTGGGCATGTATCTCAGGGCACTGGTCTTCTTAGCCCATTTGGATTTTTAAGCTTGTGCTTGAGGAGCAGCATGAGGACCTGGGTCTCTACCTCAAGAATTTCCTGTTGGTGTTGCTGGCGGATGGAGAGACATCTGTGTGTAGGGTGTCCTGGTATCCAATCAGTGCAAATCTGGGGTTTGTCTTTGTGGTAAAGTCCCACTTGTTGTTATGGCAGGGACAGGTAAAGACCAAGTAGGTGATGGGCTAGAGAAGGGGCAGGTATAGGGTCAATGTTGGCCAGGATGAACCAAGGCCATGAGAAATATCTGGTGTTAAAAAGACACAAATCTAAGATGACTTTGGCAGGAGGATCTGCATAATATATTGGTTTTCATTTTGTTTTGTTTTGTTTTTAAGTAGTGAGAAGAGCTAAGGAGAACAAGAAACAGGGCAAGCCATTGGAGGTCTATTTTATCAGTAGCCATGAGAGAAGGAAGCTCACATTGAGGAGATGACACTTGAGCAAAAAACAGATAGCGAGAGAGATGTGGGCACAGACTTCCAAAGCCATAAATTCTTGTATTTGTTTCAAGTGGCCAGTGGAAAAAAAAATTACCACAAATCGGGTGGCTTAAAATAATAGGAATTTACTGTCTCCTAACTCTGGAGGAGAAGTCTGAAGTCAAGCTCTTGGAAGGGCTGTGCTCCCTCCAGACGCTCTAAGGGCTGGGTCCTTCCTGTCTCCTCCAGCCTTTGGTGCCCCCATGTCCTGCCCTGGGCTCACAGCTGCCTCTCTCCATTCTCCGCCTCTGTCTTCACATGACTTTGGTCTCTTCTTGTGTCTCCTTTTCTTAGAAGGATACCCATCCTTTGATTTAGGCCTCCCTAATCTAGGCTGATCCTTACCTTAATCACATCTGCAAAAACCTTTATTTCTACATGAGGTCACATTCACAAGTTCTGGATAGGGGTATCATTGTTGTTGTCATAGGAGAGCACTTTTCAACCAACTACATATGTAGAAAATACAGATTTAATTTACAGATTTTAAATACAGAATTAATACACCACCTGAGAAGAGAATAGTTATTGGCTGCTTTTCAAAATTGGGGCGAGCTGCTGCCCCCAGGCAGGTAGACCCAGGTATAACCTCATGGACAAAACATTCCTACCAAGAACAAAGCAACTTTGATTCTCTGAAGGGACAAGGTAGGGAGACCTGCTGGAAGGAGCAGGTGGCAAGCCAGGCGTGCTGGTCTCTGGTCTTCTCTGACTTCCTGATATTTACTCTTCTAAGAACTCTGATTACCTTGTTCTCCCACCTTTCATTTTCAGGGTCCCTGTGCTGCCCTGTGGCTGCCAAACTCAAATCTCATCTCCCACGGCATGGCCCTCTCTGTGCCTCGGCTGAGGAAATGCTCTTTATCACTCCCTGTTCCCAGGCCGGCAGTGAGGGTGGAACCTGTTCCTTCTCCCAGTTCTAGAGGGCTTTACTGAAGCGGTCTACATTAGAGAACCTCTTGGTTGTATTTGCCTCTGCCTTGGATTTTAGTTGAGTACATGGTCACCTGGAATAAAGACTACATTTCCCAGAATGTATTGCAGTTAGGTATGGTCACATGACTGGGTACTGGCCAATAACATGTAAGCAGAAGGGATGGGTTGACTTCCAGCAACCCTTAGAGGCAGAAGACTCAGCCACTGTCCCTTTCTCGTGCCTGGAACTGAGGAGATACTTTGTCCACAGATGAAAGTGCAATAAAGAACCCATGAGACTCCTACACCTGCTGGGGCAGACTGAAACACATCCCAACTTGCCTTTAGCCACTGCTGCTCTGGTTTTCTGACTTTCCCAGATGAACCAAGTCCAAACTAAAACAAATGGGTTTGATATTTTGTTTACACACATGAATACATTGTTCCTATTACAAATCAAGATGATCGCCCTAACCAGTTTGGCTCAATGGATAGAGTGTTGGCCTTTGGACTGAAGGTCCCAGGTTCGATTCTGGTCAAGGGCATGTACCTTGGTTGCGGGCACATCCCCAGTGGGAGGTGTGCAGGAGGCAGCTGATCAATGTTTCTCTCTCATCGATGTTTCTAACACTCTATTCCTCCTCCTTCCTCTCTGTAAAAAATCAATAAAATATATTTTTTTAAAAAATCAAGATTATTGATAAAGTTAAGATACCTGTGTTTGTCTGTAACAAATTCCCACTAACTGGGCTGTTTAACACAATAGTTCTGGAGCTAGAAATCCCAGATCAGGGTGTCAGCAGGTCCACGCTCCAGGGGAAGGCCTGTTTAACTCTCTCTCTCTCCTCGTGTCTGGTCATTGTTTGTAATCCTGGGCAATCTCAGTTTGTGGCTGAAATGCTCCAATCTCAGCTCCCATTTTTACCTGGCTCCCATACTTTTCCTGTCTTCTCTCTGTCTCTTACTAGTATAAGGGTAGTTATCACTGAATTTAGGAAGATTTCATCTCAAAATCCTATACTTAATTACATCTGCAAAGACCCTTTTTCTTTCTTTTTTTAAAAAATATATTTTATTGATTTTTTACAGAGAGGAAGGGAGAGGGATAGAGAGTTAGAAACATCGATGAGAGAGAAACATTGATCAGCTGCCTCCTGCACACCTCGTACTGGGGATGTGCCCGCAACCAAGGTACATGCCCTTGACCGGAATCGAACCTGGGACCTTTCAGTCCACAGGCCAATGCTCTACCCACTGAGCCAAACCAGTTAGGGCCAAAGACCCTTTTTCAAATAAGGTCCCATTCACAGGTTCTGGGGTTAGAACATGAGCATATCTTTCAAGGGTGGTACCACCATTCAACCACTACAGATGCCTACCTCAGCCATATATTTTCCCTCCTCACAGTCTGTGTATGTTGCCCAGAGTTATAGGAGTTCTTTTATATAATTTTTGATATAAATTCTTGTGAATATTTTTCCCATCTTATGCCATGCCTTTTAATTTTTTTATATCTTTCCATGATATCTTTTTAATTTTGTGGAAGTTCAGTTTCTAAGTTTTTATTTTATGGGGTATATGCTTTTACTTCCTAAGAAATCTTTCCCTGCCTCAATGTCACAAAGTTTTTATATAATTTCATTGAGAATTTTTACAGTTTTATATGTAGATCTATGATCCACATCAAGTTAATTTTTGTGTTTAGCATGTGTGTGGTTTTTAAATTTTAATTTCATATCCAGTTGTCCTAGTACCAGTTATTTAAAATACTGTCATTTCCCCCCTTAACTTGCCTTATCATCTTTGTAAGAAATCAATGGACCACTTGAGTGTGCATCTATTTCTATATTATTTATTCTGTTTCATTGATTTACATGTCTATTTAAATGTTGATACCAAATGGACTTTATTACTGTAATAAACTTTGAACTTAGACTAAGTCCTCCATCTCTGCTCTATTTTAAAACAGTTTTAGCTGTTCCAGGCACTTTATAATTCCATGTAAGTTTTAGAATCAGCCTGTCATTTTCTATAAAAGAACAACAGTTGGGATTTTGATTTGTATTGCAATAAATGTGTAAATTATTTGAAGGACAATTGCTACTATAACAGTATCAATTATTCCAATCATTGAATATGATATATCTCACCATTTATTTAGATTTCTTTAGTTTATATTCCTCAGCAATATTTCTTGGTTTTCTATATATTTTGATATTTTTATTCCTACATAATGTTTTTGAAGCTGTTGATAGTGGATATTTTAAAGATTTCATTTTTCAATGGCTTATTGCTAGTATAGATAAATAGAATTAATTATTGTGAATATTAACTTTTTATTATATGACTTTACTAAATTCATTTCTTACTAGTAATTCTAGAAACTTTTGTAGATTCCTCAGGATTTACTGCATATAAGATTATGTTATCCACAAATAAAGACACTTTCATTTCTTCTCTTGCAATTTGTATTGAGTTTGCTTCTTTCTCTTGCCTTATTTCCTTTAAAAACTATACAATATTGACTAGGAGTGATGGGAACAGGCAACTTAGCCTTTTCCTGATCTCCAGGGAAAAGCATGCAGTCCTTCCCTGTTAAATATAATGTAATTATAGGTTAACCTCAGATGGTCTTTATTAGTTTGGGAGTATTTCCAGCTTTCTTTACTTTGTTGAGAGTTTTAATCAAGAATGAGTGTTGAATTTTGTCAAATGTTTTTATCCATCTATTGAGGTAATAGTGCTTGGTTTTTCAAATTTTAATTTAATCTTGAATTTTTAATATGAATGCCACATGGTCACAATCTATTTTCTCTCGTTTCTCTTTTTTTCTGATTTAATTTACTAATATTTTGTAAAGGAATTTGCATTCTTTTTTTCATGATGAATTTTGGTAGTTTTCTTTTCTTATGATGTCTTCGTCTGGTTTTGGTGTCTTACTATCAAGGTAGTCTGGTCTCAGAAAATTAATTGTATAGTATTTTCCTCCTCTATTTTCTGAAAGATTTTGTCTATTATTGTTGTATTATTTTATTATTATTATTAATTTTTCAAAATGTTGATAACATTTTATCACTGATTTTCGTTTCAGCCTAGAATTTTCTTTATAGGAAGGTTTTTAAATTTAAATTTAATTTTTAGCCAGATACAGACCTACTCAGATTTTTAAATATTTCTTACTAGAGGCCTGATGCACGAAATTAATGAATGAGTAGGCTTTCACAGCTGTTGTTGCTGCCTTGATCCCTCCCTCACAGCCGTGGCAGCTGCCTCAATCCACGGCTGCAGCCCTGGCTTCGGTTGGAAGGTCATCTAGAAGGACATCAGGAAGGTCGTTCTGCTGTTTAGTTGTTCAGTCAATTTGCATATTACACTTTTATTATTATAGATATTTGATACCTTTCAAAAAAGGTCTCCATGTTTTGTTAATCCTCACCCAAGGATATTTTTCCATTAATTTTTAAAGAAAGTAGGAGGGAGTGGATGACAGAGAAAGAGAAATATCGATGTGAGAGAGACACATCCATTGGCTGCCTCCAACATGCACCCTGACCAGGACCAGGATGGAGCCTACCACAGAGGTACATGACTGAACCCTTCAGTCTGCCAGCCAACACTCTATCCACTGAGCCAAATCAGCTAGGGCAAGAAATGTCTCCATTTTATCTAAGTGGTTGAATGTGTTGGCATAAAGCTCATTATAATACTTCCTTATCATATATTCAGTGTCTATGGAATCTGTAGTAATGTGCCCTGTTTGGTACTTTTTGTTGTTGCTGTTAATCCTAACTTGAGGATATTTTTCCCATTGCTTTTCAGAGAGATTGGCAGGGATGGAGGAGAAGGAGAGAGAGAGAAAAAAAAAAACCCATAGATGTGAGAGAGACACATTGACTAGTTGTCTCCTACACACCCCCCGACCAGGGATGGGGAACAAACCCAAAACCCAGGTACGTGCCCTTGACTGGGAATTGAACCTGAGATCCTTAGGTGTATGGGCTTATGCTCTAACCACTGAAAAACACTGGTCAGGGCAACCCTCCTTGAGTCTTGATATTGATAATTTATATTTTCTATTTTTTTTATGTTCAATTAGCTAGAGATTCATGAATTTTATTGATTTTTTTTTTTTTAAATGAGAATCTGGCCCTGGCCAGTTTGGCTCAGTGGATAGAGCATCAGTCTGGGGACTGAGGGGTCACTTCCAGTCAAGAGCAAATATCCAGGTTGTGGGTTTGATCCCCAGTAGGGGGTGTGCGGAAGGTAGCTGATCATAGATTCTCTCTTGCCATTGATATTTCTCTCTCCCTTTTCCTTCCTCTCTGAAATCAATAAAAACAAATATTTTTTAAAAAATGAGCATCTGATTTCACTGATTTTCCCTACTGTTAGGCTTTCCCCAATCCTGTTGATTTCAATTCTAATCTTTATTATTTCCTCCCCTCTCTTATTTTGGGTTTACTTTGGTAGTCTATCACTTTTTCTATGCTTTTAAGAGTGGAGTCTTAAACTATTGATTTTTAGACTTTTTTTCTTTCTAACACAAGCATTTAATACTATGAATTTCCTTCTAAACACTGTTTTTGCTGTAGTATGTAAAATTTTATATGCTGTGTTTTTATTTTTATTTAGTTTAAAATATTTCTAATTTTTCTTTCCTCTTCCTCAACTCACTGGGTTATTTAAGCATATTTTGCACACTTTCCAAATACTTGGGTTTACAATATATGTATTCTTATTGTTTCTTTCCAATTTAATACCACTATGTCAGATTTTTGGCATCATATAATTCAACACCTATTATTAAGAGTATATGAATTTAGGGTTTTTATATATTATTAATTAATAGACAAATTTATCATTGTGAATTATCTTCTTCTTTATCTAATCTAATAAAAGAGTAATATTGAAATTGACCTTTTCTTCAGGATGCCTAAGCCACGCCCACCAGCCAATCAGAGCGGCTGTATGCAAATTAACCCAGCCAAGATGGAGGCCGGCAGTCACGGAGCTAGAGTAAACAGCAGGCTTCCATTGTGCCAGGAGTAAACTGTCTGTCTAGGCCGGCTGGGCTTCTCCCAGCTCAGGCAACATTGCTGCAACATTGTTTCAATTATAGAAGCCACGGAGCTGAAGCAAACAGCAGGCTTCCATTGCAGCAGCGATGATGGAAACTGTCTGCCTAGGCCAGCTGGGTGCATCTACTAAGGCGACATTCTTTCAATTATAGAAGCCACGGAGCTGAAGCCAACAGGAGGCTTCGTTACCTGCCTAGGCCTTGGCTTAAAGGAACAGTGTATCAATTATAGAAGATAAATAAACCCCAGAAACCTGCTTCCAGTCAGCCTTGCTGAGACATTGGGTCAATGGGAGCTGTGGGCAGCCTGAAAACAGGCCTCAGCCCATCACTCAGGCTGCCCAGGTACCCCAGTAGAGACCCAAAACCTGAAGGAACTGTTGGCAGCCTGAAAATGGCCCTCAGTCTGTCACCCAGGCTGGCCACACCCCAATGGGGTGAGGGTCCACACTGGGGGGCTTGGCCAATTTGCAAACAGCCATCAGCCCCTCACCCAGGCTGGCCAGGCATGCCAGCAGGTGGACATCCCCAGAGGGGTCCAAGACTGTGAGAGGACACAGGCTGGGCTGAGGGACCTCCCGAGTGCACAAATTTTTGTGCATCAGGCCCCTAGTTATAATAATAAAAGCCCATTTTCATCATGACCAAAACGACCAAATGACTGATTGCCATGAGTTGGCATTGACCATCTCAGCCTGGGTTGGTGGGTAGCGATGGCAACTGGAGCAAAACATCCTGGGTCCTGGATGCCTGGTAGTGGCAGGAGCAAAGCAGCCTGAGTTCCAGGTGCCTGGCAGCAGCCAGAACAAAGTTGCCCAGGTCCTGGGTACCAGAAGGAAGGTGGTGCTGGCAACTGGGGGAAGGAAGGCCTATTCTAGCACAAATCTTTGTGCATTGGGCCTTTAGTATAGTAATATTTCTAGTCCTAAAGTCAACATTGTTTGATACTAGTATAGTCACTTCAACTTTCTTATGTTATTGTTTGCATTAAATACCCCTTCCCATCCTTTTATTCTAACTTAGCTATGTTTTTATATTAGAAGCTTATTTCTTATAAATAGTATACAGCTGGGCCTTGCTTTTCTATCAGGTGCAACAACCTCTGCCTTTAACTGGTGATTTTAAATCTTTTATATTTAATGTAAATATTGTTATGGTTTGACTAAGTCTATCATAGTTAATTGTCTCATTTTTCCCTTTATTAATCTTTTTGCTGCCTTTTTTAGATTAATAATTTAAAAATATTATCTTTATTATTGGCTCATCCATTTATAACTATTTTAATTACATACAGTTAGTGGTTTTTAGCTTTTACAATATTCAATTCAATAAAGTCTATCTTTAGATAATATATCTCTACATATATATGCAGGACCTGTATAAGAGTGTGTTTCCATTTTCCAATGCCATACATTTTTTTTAATATCTTTATTGTTCATATTGTTACAGTTGTTCCTCTTTTTTCCCCCATAGCTCCCCTCCTCCCAGTTCCCACCCATCCTCTGTCCCCCTCCCCCCATCCTCATCCATAGGTGTACAATCATTGTCCATTCTCTTCCCGCACCCCCAACACCCTTTACCCCCGAAAATTGTCAGTCCACTCCCTTTCTATG
>PVJC01049968.1:0-11972 GCA_004026665.1 Murina feae
AGTGGACTGACAATTTTTGGGGGTTAAGGGTGTTGGGGATGCGTGAAGAGACTGGACAATAATTGTACACCTATGGATGAGGACAATGGGGGGGGCAAGGTCAGAGGTTGGGGGGGGAATTGGGAGGAGGGGAGCTATGGGGGAAAAAAGAGGAACAACTGTAATAATCTGAACAATAAAAATAAATTTAAAAAAATAAATAAATAAATAAAAGGTGAGAAAAAAAAAATATTTAGTTTGGCTCTGTCCAGTGTGGTTCCATTGTTACAGCATTGGCCTGCGAACCTAGAAGGGTCACAGGCTTAATACTCAGTTCAGGGCACATACCTGGGTTCATTCCCTGCCAGGGATGGCATATGCAGGAAGCAACCAATCGATGTGTCTCTCTCGCATTGATGTTTCTCTTTCCCCACCTCCTGTTTCCTCCTTTCTATTCTCTCTAAAAAAAAGTCAATGTAAAAAATATATCCCCAGAGAGGATTAACAAAAAAAATAATATAAAAATAAAATATTTAGTGTTTGGTGAATATAGCCTTTCCTAATTTACAGCTCTTATTACTTGGATTCAAAATACTCAATTCACTGGGAAATTGGCTAGTTTACTTTCATTCATAAAAACAATAACAAAGACAAAAAAAGAACATAGCCTGATGTATGAATACTTTATCCTCCTTTATCCACTCATTCAGCAAACCAGGTGCACAGTTATCTGCAAATTCATTCATTCAACCACCCAACCAGCAAATATCATCTTTTCACTCATCTATCTCTTAAACAAATCCATTGAGCACAGAGAACTGTGATATGCACAGTGAGGACAGTATCCAGACAATGCCCTGACTCTGGAGGGTTGTACAATGTAATTGGGAAAACAAATGGTTTATAGAAATAAAACAAGTGTATAATAGATTGATTTTCAGTCATAATGGATTGATGAGTGGTAAAGCATGTGACATTAGTTGAGAAGACAGAAACAATATGGAATATCTTTGTTTAAGCACTGCGAAAAAAATAAAAATACAATTTTTAGAGGCAGATAGCAACATAATTTGAGAAAATGAAAAATAAGCAAAATACTGCAGCCAGGGTGCCTAACCCTCACAGGTGACACCTGAGGAGAATAATATTTGCACCTGCCCTGTAAGTCACTAGGGTAGGAAGCCTTCCCAGTGAGTCTTTATAAGCTGCCTCAAATTCATAACAATGGTACCTTGCTGAGCAGAAAATTAACGAGGGGATAGTTTATAGTTGATTTACTCTCTGAGGTGCTACCAGACTCATCTCTTCTAGTCACTGTTCATTATGTATTCACGAGGCAGGCCGGTCATCTTTCATTCTTTATTGTATTCAGGAAGGGGGAAAAACATAAAACTATTTTCCTGGCTGAATGAGTAAAATAATTTAAAAGCCAATATGTTAGCCTGGCAGCTTGTCTAACAACCCTGAGGATCTCTTCAGTGCAATAATTAAAAGCAGTTCTTTGTTATATAAATCATTCACTTACTTTTTAACATCCAGGTGAATGTTTATGTTTATATGAACTGAGTACTGAAGACAGTTTGGCCATTCAAAAAATCATCTCCCATTAGCTCGTCACACTTTCACCATGAAATGGAGTTACTGCACAGCTGCTTTCCTCTGGAATGAATAGCTTTAACTTACACAAATAGAAGACTATACAAAAAGATTAATGTTGTGTTTACAGTCTAACTGACATGGTAAAGGCATGCATCTACTCCATGGGAACAAATGTATCCTCAAGGGCAAGAAAGCATTTTGAGGATAACTCCTCCTATACATCCTGGATTTCATGCCCCTGTGTCTCCTGTGCAATTTGTGGTAACAAGATGAAGAGAGATGGAGCATTCTTAATACTAAGCACAAGCAGTGAGTTAAAACCCCAAAACTTCCTTAGGCACATGAGGTCCCATCATAGATCTTTTCACTTTCCTTTCCCCCGCCCCTTCAGGCATTCATTCCCACTTTCCCAGCTTAGATTCCATGCTAAAATCACTTCTTGGTCCATAGGATCAATTCCCTTGCCTCTATACCTTTGTAATATTAAACTAACTAAACTTCACTAGGTTAAGTCCAAGTCCCCATCGACACTTGTTATTGTCAGTCTTTGAAATTTTAGCCTTTGTTATTTGAGTGTAGTGGCATTTCAATGTGATTTTAATGTGCATTTTTCTGATGAATAATGATATTGAGCACTTTTTCATATGTGTTTAGCCATTTAGATATCATTTTAAGTCAAGTACCAGTTTGAGTATTCTGTCCATTTTTTTTCATTGGGCCATTTATCTTTTTCTTATTTCTTATTTATTTGTAGGATTTTATATATCCTGGATGTGTATCCTTTAATGGTTGGATAGATAGGTACATTTATTTTCTTCTCACTCTTATTGTCTTTTGATAAACATACATTCTTAATTTTAATGATGTTCAAGTTATCTTTTTTTTTTTCTTTTGTGGCTAGTGCTTTTTATGTACTGTTTAAGAAGTCTTTGCTAATAAAGTTGCATTTATTAATTCACTGAGAAAATAAAAGTAACAAAAAAACAGCTTATATACCCTAACAACAGATTTATCAACCTAACCTGTATTTCTGCTCATATACTCTGCCCTCCCTCCTACTACAACGGATACCTTTTCCCAGCTCCTTACTAAGATCAAACCTGCCACTGCTCCCATTCCCTCTGATCCATGAAAGTCCTCTCTTGCAAGTATCTTTTTTTTTTTTTTTTTTTTTTTTTTTTTTTTTTTTTTTTTTTTTTTTTTTTGCTTCTGCACCATCAAGTTTTCCCTCTCTAATTCATCATTTCCATCAGCATATAAACATGCTGTGATAACAACCATAGTATCTATCAGGGTACCAGCAGGAAATTGTTGGCACCAAATTAGAGTAATTTGAGGAGGATTCATAAAAAGACCAGTTTCAAAGGCAAAAGCAGCATGTAGAGGGCACATGAAAAATATGGAGTATCACAGAGTTTGAAGAGAGGCATTGTTTCAAGCCTACCTCTCTAGTGAAGGAAGAGATGACTAGCACTCAACAAGAGTCAGTCATGCACAATGACTATTGAGAGAAGTAGCAAAGGGAATCAGCTAGCCAGAGGCTTCCTCCTACAGTGATAGGGCTAGAGCAGTGGTTCTCAACCTTCTGGCCCTTTAAATACAGTTCCTCATGTTGTGACCCAACCATAAAATTGTTTTCATTGCTACTTCATAACTGTAATGTTGATACTGATATGAATCATAATGTAAATATCTGATATGCAGGAAGGTCTTAGGCGACCCCTGTGAAAGGGTCATTCGACTGCCAAAGGGGTCACGACCCACAGGTTGAGAACCGCTGGGCTAGAGGAATAAATATTATTTATTTACTTTCCTCTCTTCCTCCAATCTCTGACTGGACAAACTCAATGTGAAGCAGAGGTTAAGATAGTTTATTTATACAATCCACATAGATCATCTGCCTGTGGCATAGACAAGGGTGAAGAAGGATGAAGATAGCTCTGAAATGGCAAGTGCCAGGTAGACCCAGAGCCCATCTTTAATCCACTCTTATTCTTCAAAAGTGAAAAGTTTATGTCCTCAATATAAGGGACACACATTTCCTCCAGCTCCCAAATTAGCACACAATGATGTTAATTTGGTCATGCTTTCATCTGAAACCTCTTGAGTTCCAAATACAGGGTCTGAGCCACTTGTCCACACAGTTTACTTCTGCCTTTTGGATCTGTCAGACCTGGTCCCTATATTTAACTTCCATTTTATAATATGTAGGATGTTTCTGTGCATGTCCAATTTTAAGGTTCAGTGGCAGTTGAGGTCACATACTTGGTGACTCATAGCCATTCATTCAGTCTCAGCCAGGATCCAGTACAAGCCAGGAGCTGTTTTTACATAGATAATAGTCGCTGGCAAAGGATGACAAGGTCATCTTCTGTTCTCCAACTGCAGATTAGGAAGCATACATGTTTTTAAAACTTACTTTATTTGTTAATATTTAAAGATTTTTAAGTAAATTATTGGCATCTTAATAATACACTCCTACATATCTTAGTATGTATTTCCAAAATTAAAAATATTCCTCTGCTTAGCCAAATTAGCATCATTGTACTTAAAAAAACTAAAATTTCTTAATACTATTTAATACTTAGTTCATATTTAAATTTCTTTAATTATGCCAGAAATATCTCTTTCAATTAACCTAATAACACTTGCAACTTTTCTCTTGGCTTGATACTTTTTAAATAAAAATTTTGAAAAGCAAAGTGCAAAACAGAGAAAAATAGACTGTCTAAAATTGAATCCTTAAGTAGCAGAATGTCAAAAAAAGCAAGTGAATCTTGGACAGTGGTTAACTTTGGGGAAAAGACTGTGATTGTAATCAGTTAGGTGCAAATAGGGAGTCTGAGAATACTGGCAGAATACTATTTCTTGTATAAGAATTTCCTTTGAATATTTTTTAAATTATAATCAAATGCTTATGCATTTGAAAATAAAGGTATGAGATAACATATTCTATCTGATAAAAGAGTAATATGCAAATTAGGCATCACTCCATCACAAAGATGGCAGCCCCTATAGCCACAAGATGGCGGACCCAGTCCAGCTCAGCCCCGCCACTGAAGTGGTCAGGCCTGTTAGCCAGGCAGGTGGTGGGGAAGTGGGAGGGGCCTGAGGGGCGGAACAGGTGATCAGAGGGGCCTGGAGTCCCCTTCCCAGGCCAAAGGCCTTCACCAGAGGCCTCAGGCATGGGAAAGGGTGGAGCTGGTAATTGGAGGGGTATGAGGGTGCCAGAGGCCTCAGGCCTGGGCAGAGGCAAGGCCAGAGATCAGAGGGGCCTGGTCTCTGCAGAGCCACCAATCAGAGGGGCAGGGGTGGAGCCAGCAATGCAGGGGTCTGGGGGTTCTCTGCCCAGTTCTGGAAAAAAAAAATGAAGGTCCACTGCTGGAGGGCTAAGAAATGTCATATCCTGCCCTAGCCAGTTTGGCTCAGTGCATAATGCCTCAGCCTGCTGACTGAAGGGTCTGGGTTCAATTCTGACCAAGGGCATGTACCTAGGTTGCAGGTTCCTCCCTGGCCAGAGCCCAGGTCAGGGCATATGCAGGAGGCAACCAATCAAAGTGTTCCTCTCACTCTGATGTTTCTCTCAGTTTTTCCCTTCTCTTCCGCATTTTCTAAAAAATCAATGGAAACATATCCTCAGGTTGAGGATAAAAAAAAAGAAAGAAAGAAATGTCATATCCTATGAAAGACACATCTTGAAAATGCCTAAAGAAAGTTGTCATTTTTTTCATGGTGAAGGGACTGGAGTCCGTGTTGATGAAAACCCCTTGCTGGCTGTAGTGACTGGCAGTGGCTGCAGCAGCAGGGTAATGGGGCTGGTGGCTTCCCTGATTAGCCTGGTCGCCTCCCACAAAAGGAGGCCAGACTGCGGGCCTAGGCCATTAGTAGGACACCCCCTGAGGGCTCCCAGTATGTGAGAGTGGGCACGCTGGGCTGAGGCATTCCCCCCCCCCCCCCGCAAGTGCACGAATTTTGTGCACCAGGCCCCTAGTGACTAATATATTAAAGTACTTTTGAAAATCAAACTGATATACAATTGTTAAATAGTATTTTTTAAGAAAAAGAAAAGAATACCACTTTCAAGGGATTCTTTTGGTTTTAGTGACCAAATCTAAATAAAGGTGGCTTTTGCAATGTGAAATGTTTATTTAAGTTCAGTTTATCAAAGGTAATTATTAAAAATTGAATTTTAATAATAGCATTATAATGATGCTATTTTATTTTTACATAAGGAATTAGTTGTCTTATATCATAATTATGGCCATCAATTCTAAATCATGTTCTGTCCATTATTCTAAATAATTCCCATTCTTTATAATGTTATTTCCACAAGTTGTTTTGATAAATGTTCTAACAAATAGTACTTGAAAATCTTACAAGAGGACTCAAGAAAGAAGTTTTACATGTATAAAATATTGTTTTTAAAAACTAAAAATGTCCTTTTATTGTCAAACACTGATGCATATATTATTAGGCCCTCGGCTCTCCCAAACATTCCCATTGCCCATCCTTATGGTATTGCAGAGAAACTTCAGTGTTCCAAGTTCTTAAACATCTAGGCCATTGTTGAGTTATACTTAGATTTTCTAACCCTGCAGATGATAAATATCATTTCCAGGTGCTTGAACCAGCACATCAAATCTTAACTCCTTGGTGGTACACCCATAGCAAAGTATATGGCTATTTGAGCCTTTTGTCTCATCCCTCTTATTCAAACACTTAGAATTCACTCCCGTATGCTCCCCAGGCTGCTGTAATTATAGATGCAGAGGTCTTATATGTTTTTAGTCTATAGGCTACTGTTGCTCTGAGAAGCCCTCTATTTAAACCTCTTAGCAAAGCTGGTTTCTAAATCTTGTAACTGTCCTGGAGGCAAAAAGAGGTGGAAAGGATGGGAGCTAAAGAGAACTGGCATCAGTTTGGGAGGGTAGTGCCTCAAGTATAGTCATTGAAAGGTTTTTATAAAAGTTTTCAATAGGCAAAGGGAATTTAGGAGAAACTCAAGACTTTTGGGTCTTATCCAAGTCTCTTTCCTATTTCTTGTGGTCCCACTTAAGCCCCACCAGTGTCCTTACTAGAGATTCCACAGCCCTGATCATCTTTCCTGGGATGGGTCCACAGTCATATCTATCCTGAAACATTAGAAGACAAATCATTTTTCCAAAGCTTTCATAGAGATCTTTGAGCTCTCCCTGTGTATTCTTGATTAGATGTCCATGCTTTTAATTGTCCCTCTGTGTGCTCCCTAGGATCATTTTAAGAAGCCTGATTATAACCATCCTTATAATAACTTTGGTGCTACAGTAATAAAATTTTACTCTCCACTTAATTCTTCCTACCAGTGATAACCAGAGTAACTATGGTCCTATTGCATGCTATAGGTTACCTTATTCCTCGCACCCCACCCCTACCCAAACAGGAGATTATGCCCTTGAACATATGAGAAATGTTAGCCAGGAAAACCACTTTGAGCACCTGTTCCTTGAAGCCACTTAATTAACTCCTTGGAATTACTATAAAGTTGTGTTGTTTAAAACCACTACGTTTCTGTTCATTTGTTACAGCATCAAGAGAAAACTAGTACTTCAACTAACAATTGTTTTGGGACCACCACCCTCTGATATTTCATAAATGGCTGGAGTACAGTTACCTAACAGGGCAGTTTAAGTATTTTTTTATGTTCATTTTTATTTGGTGAGGATATTGCACATGGAAAATTCTGAAGGAGAACTAAGGAGTATTTTTCATTATCCAGTTGTTTAGAATTTTTATTGATTATTATGCACTTATCCCCTCCTTCTCTTTCTAAAAAAAAGAAAATACACACATTTTATTTTTTTATTTTTTATAAATTTTATTGATTTTTACAGAGAGGAAGGGAAAGGGATAGAGAGTCAGAAACATTGATGAGAGAGAAACATCGATCAGCTGCCTCCTGCACACCTCCCACTGGGGATGTGCCCACAACCAAGGTACATGCCCTTGACCAGAATCAAACCCGGGACCCTTCAGTCCACAGGCTGACACTCTATCCACCAATCCAAACCGATCAGGGTTATTTTTATTTTTTTAAATATATTTTATTGGTTTTTTACAGAGAGGAAGGGAGAGGAATAGAGAGTTAGAAACACCAATGAGAGGGAAACATTGATCAGCTGGCTCCTATACACCTCCTACTGGGGATGAGCCTGCAACCAAGGTACATGCCCTTGACCGGAATCGAACCTGGGACCTTTCAGTCTGCAGGCTGATGCTCTATCCACAGAGCCAAACTGGATAGGGCAAACACACACATTTTAATTATAACACTAGAAATTATTACCATGGAAAATTAATGCTATTATTTTTTCAGTTTAATACTATACAAACTAAGTCTTAGAGTGGTGAAGATAGTTGCTTAAGGTCATGTAGTTAAGATGTGACAGAACCATAAATTAATTCCAGAAATATAGGAATTCAAAGTCCATATTCATTTTATGACACGATGTGGCTTACAATGTGTTACAGAGCCAGTAATGTTTTACCCTAAGCCTCTTAGCTAGCTCATACTCATCCTTATTTTAATACAGCAACCCAGAAGATGTACATGCAACATTAAAAATGAATGCCTATTGAATAGGATATTTGGAGGAGAGGGTGTCAGTGAGTATGAGTCTCCATTCTTACCCTATTCCTCAGTTTCTATTTGCCCACCTCAGCTTGCCCTAATAGAGAAACCTTTAGGAAACCAGAGAATTGCAGGAAGAATGGAGTCTAAGCTCTTAGTCACAGCCCTGGATCATATGAAATCAGGTTAGATTCAATACTGAGGCTTCCAACCCTGCTTTGTGAATTTCAGAAGGTCAAAGACAAGATGTAAGAAGTTGCCATGTGTCTAACCTCTTGTCAGCAGGTGACCATGGAACTAGGAATGAACATTCTATAAAAATTAATATACATCTTTACCAAAAGCATATTTCTACCTGTAAGCCCAGGTAGACATCAGGTTTGTACTGACATCAACTATGAAAATCTGTTTTATTAACATCCAGTTTGATTGACTCCTTCCCCATCTATAGGCTAAAACTTAAAAGAATGAAGTAAAATGTCATACATTACAGGATCTTGTCATTGAGATTCTATGCTTCTTTATCACAATACGTTTATTTCTCAATAGTGTGCTCTATATATTTTGCTTCTGTAACTGGCCTTATATGGGTAAGAAAATGAAGTTCACAATCATTTTCTACCCCTTGCAAATTACATGGTTCTGCTGCTATAAATAACCAGCATTTCATTCCTTTTAACAGGAATCTACATGTGACTGACTCTGAATGGTCACCTGCATAGAGGATTGTCGGAATAATTTCTCCAAGATAAGAAATGAGCTGGGCAACCCAGTGGGCCCAGGTGACTGGGACACGAAAGTGCACATCCATCATATCCACACACCATTGCCATTTCCTCTTTATGCCATTAACCCAAACAGCAGGACCCAAACTATCAGCCCTAAGTTGCTAAAATGATGTTAAATAAGAAAGCCGGTTTCAACCACTTGCAATTAGAACTAAACTCTATGAACCAGGCCTGGGATTAAGTGTCATTTTGTCAGTAAAAATATTTTTTCAATAGCAAAAAGAGCAAGAGTGACACTTGGTGGCCAATACAAGACATCACAAAAGACTGAGCCAGAGGGAACATTTTCCTCACCAACTTTGCTCTGGGAGTTTTGCACACAGGGTAGAACTATGCTCCTTATAGAGAAACAAGGCCCATGTTTGCAAAAATGGCATTATTCTTGCTCTGGTTAGTAGCTAATATGTCAGCAGTGGGCACCACACTGTAGATGTTTGGAATGAACAGAAGTTAGTATGTCCAAAAAAGGACATTTCAGGAAAACAGAAACATAGTCATTAGACCACTAATTCTGATAGCCTTTAAGCGTCTAGGCAAAACCTTATGTGATAAATAACTTAAATAAAGCAATTTCAGCTGTACAGAACTGCACATTCTACACCCAGAACTTATGGCTCTTCCAGGGCAAATGCCTCTAACCTTTGTTCTAATTGAACCCCTTTTATTATGATTTCCTAGCATAATCAAGTTACTCTCATGTCCCTTTTAACCATCTTCTT
Organism: Murina feae; assembly: GCA_004026665.1. Taxonomy (NCBI): domain Eukaryota; kingdom Metazoa; phylum Chordata; class Mammalia; order Chiroptera; family Vespertilionidae; genus Murina; species Murina feae. The sequence goes on from PVJC01049968.1 coordinate 9,693, forward strand.
ATCTTTTATCAGTTAAACCCATGGCAAAGAAAAGCCCATTTCAAATAATTTATCAAATAAATACTTGCACAAGTGAAAGGAAAAGTTGTAAGCAAGTAGAAACCAGAATGATTTATGAAAATAGCACCACAAATAAAGAAAAACAGACAAATTAAAAACTCAGCTTTTCATGAGCAACAGGGAACAAGAGTTTCTAGGGGTACCAAAAAGAGTCCATCCCATTCTTCTCTGGAAACAGATGCTGGGAAATGAGTTTCTACTGGGTTAGTATTTGTGCCTAAATTGATCATCAGGCACCCAGGCCAGGGCAGTGCTTGTCAACCTTGGTGACACATTAGATTCAACAGAACAGGTTTTTAAACCCCTTTCCTTAGGTTACAACCCAGACCAATGAACCAGAATTTCTGAGGGTCGGACCCAAGCATTAGAAGTATTTAAAGTTCCAGATAAGTGTATTAAAAAACGGTGGTACATCTAATAATGCAGCAGTTCTCAACCTGTGGATCATGACCCCTTTGATGGTCAAACGACGCTTTCACAGGGGTCACCCAAGACCATCCTGCATATCAGATGTTTACATTATGATTCATAACTGTAGCAACATTACAATTATGAAGTAACAGCAAAAATAATTTATGGTTGGGTCACAACATGAGGAACTGTATTTAAAGGGCCGGAAGGTTGAGAATCATCATAATGGAATATTACGCTGCTATTAAAAAGAAGGAATTCTTAACATTTGCAACAGTATGGATGAAACTGAAAAGCATTATGCTAAGCTAAATAAGCCAGGCAGAGAAAAACAAATATCACATGATCTCACTCATTTGTGAAATATAATGAACAACATAAACTAATGAACAATAACAGATCCAGAGACAGAGAAGCATCAATCAGACCATCAACCTCAGAGGAAAGGGGAAGGATGGGGGTAAAAGGGAGAGATCAACCAAAGGACTTGTATGCATGCATATAAGCCTAACCAATGGACACAGACATCAGGGGGGGTGAGGGCATGAGTGGGGGGGTGGTTTAATGGGGGTATAAGGACACATATGTAATACCTTAATCAATAAAGAAAAAAAAGAAAAAATCATGTGTGTTTTATATTTTAATAGGTATTGGCAATATAGGAATATAGAAAAATAATAGGTCCCCAGCTGATTCTAAAGTCCAGCCACGGTGAGAACCACTGTTCTAGAATGGTGTTCTCCAACATTGTAGTCTCAAGGTCTCTTCACATTTTTAAAATTATTGAGGCCCTGGCCAGTGTTGCTCAGTGATCACAGCATTAGCCTATCTGTGCACTGAAAGGTCACAGTTTGATTCCTAGTCAAGGGCTTATACCTAGGTTGCAGGTTTGATTCCAAGCCCCAGTCAAGGCAAGGCAAGTGCAGGAGGCAACCAATCTCTCTCTCTCTCTCTCTCTCTCTCTCTCTCTCTCTCTCTCTCTCTCTCTCTTTCTCCCCATCCCTCTCTTCCACTCTCTAAATATCAATGGGAAAAATATCCTCTGAAGAGAATTAACAAAAACAAAACAAAACAAAAATACATTGAGGACTCCGAAGAGCTTTTGTTTAGATGGGTATTATTTATTGATATCAGCATATTAGACATTAAAACTGATCATTTAAAAAATTTTATTAACTCATTTAAAAATAACAATAAACTCATTATACATTAATATATTTTTATGAAAAATAAGTATATTTTCTCAAACCCTTTATTGAGGAGAGTGGCAATGTTTTACAATTTTGCAAATCTATTAATGGCTAATGTTATAGGAGACATCTGGATGCTCTTGTCTGTGTCTGTTTTCACTCTGTTTTCATATGCTATCAAAGACTTTTCCAATCAGATTGGGTGGTATATGTTATATGTTTTAATATAAATTTAAAATATATGTTTAATGAAAATATCAATATTTAAAAGATCTGGGTAATTAGTGAACTAATATTTTCTAAATGAATGAAGCATAATTTCACTAACTCATGCATGGGTAAAAGATCCATTCAAATGGTAAGATTCACCAAAGGATTTTAATGTGAGAGAGAAAAAAAGTTCATTAATATGAGTTCAGATTCCACATTGCATCTGTTCTTCAAGAAACTCTCACTTGTTGAATCTCAATGTAATATCAAAGAAGACTATCCACAGTTGTCTGAAAAGGTCATTAAAAATATTATATTTTCCACTATTAATCAGCAGGAGGCCAGGTTTTCTAAACCTTGCCTTCTTTTCTATCTGCCAACTTTAAGGCTTTATAAAATAGTGCAAGTG
>PVJC01049969.1:0-11977 GCA_004026665.1 Murina feae
TGTGCTTCCTGGACTTGGAAGTCTATTTCTTTCACCAGGTGAGGGAAGTTTTCTGTCATTATTTCTTCAAATAGGTTTTCAATATCTTGCTCTTTCTCTTCTTCTGGCACCCCTATAATTCTGATGTTTGTGCACTTGAAGTTGTCCCAGAGACTCCTTACACTATCTTCATACTTTTTGATCCTTTTTCTTTTTTCTTATTTTCTTTTTTCTTTTTGCTTGTCTCACTGGGTGGGTTTTGCTTCTTCATATTTCATATCTTTGACTTGCTTCTTGCGATCCTCTCATCTGCTGTTGGATGTCTGTATAATATTCTTCATTTCAGTCAGTGTATGATTCATTTCTAGTTGGTCCTTTATCATATCCTTGAGGGTCTCACCAAATTTATCGGCAGTCTCTAGCATTTTCTTGAAAAACCTAATAACCGTGGTTTTGAACTCTATATCCTGTCGTTTTCTTTCCTCCATTTCTGTCATTTGTGACCTGTTTCGTCTCCGCATTTTGGCTGCTTTCCTTTCTGATTTAGGCGATCACTGCGAGGGCTTAACCTCTAAGCCACTTGGTTATGAGAGTCAGCTGTGTCTACAGTGGGAGAATTTCTGTGCTGGAGACACCCTTATGGGGCAAGAGTTGTTTCAGTGGAGTTTTTATGCTCACTGCATCTGCTCCGAGTGTGTTCCTTGTGGATCTGTTTTGTTTAGGTTAATCCCACTCTGGCCACTGGGTTGGGGCTGGCTCTTGTATCTTTAAGGAGGCGTTGATTAAGCCTGTGCCTTAGGCTACTCAGTCTTTTATCTGCAAAAGCCTCTGACGCAGCTTGGGAGGGGCGGGGCCTCAGGAAGTTTGCATGGCAGGGCGGAGCAAATAGCTATGGCGCTTTTCAGTGCTGCGCTGAGAGACACCAGGTCTCTGTGTCCCACGGTAATTGCTGCAAGCAACGCTGAGAGAAACCCGCTTTGAATTTCCTCCTGGTGCCAGTCAGTCCCCCTTCTCTGGGTGTCTGGGTCCTTAGAAACTTGCTTGGAACTGGAGTTCAGAGCCTCTGGGGACTTGTGGCTCTCTCCGTTTTGGAAAAGAACCGCGTCCCCCCTGCCAGCCCTTCCCCGAGCCCCGTGTGCGCGCCTCCGTATCTCTGTACTTTGCTTCCGCCGCTCCTCTGAGTCTCAGACTCTTCTCTAGTTGTAGGATTTTCACTCAGCCAGCCTTCCTGTGGGTGCAAGTGGTGTCCGTGTGTTCTTTTCGAGGTTTTTCTGAAATAGTTGTTCACGGCTGCATTTACGGTGTCTACCCTATGCCGCCATCTTGTTTCTCTGTAGTATCGACTTTTTAATAAACTTTTAAATTTTGGTATAATTTTAGATTTATAGGAAAGTTGTAAAGACAAATAGGGAATTTCTGTATACCCCTCACCTTTTTCATCCATTGTTCATTTATTACATTATCATGGTACATTTATCAAACTAAGAAAGCTGCATTGATTCATTACTAAATTCCAGACTATCTTTGGATTTGACTAGTTTTTCCATTAATGTCATCTCTCTGTTTCAATCCATGGTATCAACATTGAAATTAGTTATTATGTCTTCTCAGTGGCTTTTTCTCAATCTTTGCTTGTTTTTCATGCCCTTAATGGTCCTGAGGATTACTGGCCAGGTATCCTGTAGAATGTCACCCATCTTGGTTTGTCTGATGTTTTTCTCATGATTAGACTGGAGTATGGATTTCTAGGAAAGAATACCGTGGAGGTAAGGTGCCCTTTTCATTACATCCCATAAGGAGTACCTAACATCCATGACATCAATGAAGGTGTTAACCTTTGTCACTCGGTTAAGGCAGCGTTTGCCAGAATTCTATTTTTCTCCTTCCCAACTCGGTCTTTTAGAAGTGAGTCAATAAGGCTAGCCCACCTTCAAGGCTGGGGGTTAAGCTCGACCTCCTGGAGGGGGAAATATGTACAGATATGATTTAGAATTCTTCTGTAAGGGATTTGTCTCTTCACCACTTAGTTACTTTCAATAATTTATATTTATATGTACATACATTTATGATTCAGTCCCAAGGGGATAGTAGCTGCTAGTTTTGAGGAAATTACCTTTAGAAAGGTGCTGCTGATATCGATTTATATTATTTATTTATGTCAGTATGGACCCAGGGACATGTATTTTATTCTTTAGGTTATTATCCAAAGCCACATCACTTGTTTATTGCTCAAATTGTTCCAGCTTTGGCCATTGGTCAGCTCCTATTGCACCATCTCTGTTATGAGTCTGTTTTCCTTTGTCCCCTGTGGACAAGCTACATCTCTTTAAAAGGTGATGGGAAAAACAATCCGTCTTGTGAAGTACAGATAAGGTTTTAGTCAACAGAGAGTCTGTTCCAGGCAAATAAAGCCTTTCAATATGAAGGGCACCTGTAGAAGTGTTATTTGCTTTTCAGCCAAGAATAATAAAAAATGAACTTTATGAAGTACCTGTCGTTTAAGCTGGCTGATGCGTGGGGTTGTATTAGTAAATAATAAAAAAAAAGAAATGACTTTTTTTAAAAACTCAGCTTAATGACACACTGAAGTACTCAATTCCTCAGAGGAGATCTAGACATCTTCCTGTGTATGCATAGATTTTTCTTTGAAATCTGCAGTGTAATGTGTCTTTGTGGCAGACTCAGTGGAATGAGCATTTAAGCTGCCTTCAGGGCTAAGGTTGCATACTGTGCTTCCACCTAGGGAAGCATTGTTATCTTAGATCACTTGGCACAGCCCCAGCTGCCTCTGAAAGTATGTCCTACAAAGGGAGGTTGGCAAGTATCTGCATTTTTCTAAACGTACTTCAGCTTGAGAAGTAAGAGATATTGTGTTGTATGGAAATGGTAGTCAAGAGTACAGATCTCCTGTGAATAAACTCAGGTGTACTGGATGTACTGATGGTAGGTTGTGTGTCCCTGAAAAAGAAACACCATGCCTTTGGGTCTCAGAAATAAAAAAGAGCATCTTTCAGGTCTAACATCCTAAGATTATTATGCTATGATTTTATGGTGGCTGGAAGAAGGGTATGCACATGTATTTATGTCTCAGTTCCAAGAGAAAAGTAGCCTCAGTTTTGGAAATTATATTATAAATGTTCTGTTGATGCCAAATAAAAATGCCAAGGATTCCTGACATTTATGTAATATTGCTATTTTTTTTCAAATTTACTTTCACATTAATTTTCTGTTTTTAACTTTGAACACAGACTCTTTCTATCAAACATACATTTATCTCTACACTTTGACTCTCAAGTTGATATTTAGCCACCTCCTTTTAGATGGCTGGCATGCTCTTAATTTTTCAGTAGTTATGGGTTCTGTGTGGTCTCTCATATTATGTAAGTCTTGGGGTTGACTTTGCTCCAGACTATCATTTCCGGGATATTTATATAAAGAATAGCCTCGCCCAGTGGTGTGGTTCAGTGGCTGAACATCAATCTATGAACCAGGAGGTCACAGTTCTATTCCTGGTCAGGGCACATGCCCAGGCTGCAGGCTTGATCCCCAGTAGTGAACGTGCAGGAGACAGCAGATCCATGATTCTCTCTCAGCACTGATGTTTCTATCTCTCTTTTCCTCTCCCTTCCTCTCTGAAATCAATAAAAAGATATAAAGGATAAAAAAATAAAGAATATCTTTGAATGACAGAAACTTGGAAAGGGAGGCATGCTTACTGTCCAGCCTCCTGAAGCGAGCTGCCCCCTTGGAATAAGTGGCAGGATGCTTACTGCCCCTTATAAAAGACTAGAGCTCTAGTGCACAAAATTTGTGCCCTGGGGGGTGGTGTGGTAGGGGGCACATCCCTCAGCCCAGCCTGCGCCCTCTTGCAGTCGGGGACCCTTCACTCCTTACCTCCGCCTGCTCACTGCTCCTTATCTCTTGTCTCGGTGCTCCTTAGCGCTGCTGCTGCGGAGGCAGGAGAGGCTCCCACCACTGCCGCCGCATTTGCCAGCCATGAGCCAGGCTTCTGGCTAAGTGGCACTACCACCTGCATTGAGTGTCTTCCCCCTGGTGGTCAGTGTACAACATAGCGAAGGTCATTCTGCCATTCAGTTGATTTGCATATTAGGGTTTTATTATATAGATTCTGTTTCCCTAAGATCACTATGTGACCTGTAATGCACTTATTGCATGCAAGAGTCATCTAGCCTTCTTTGCATCACTTGGTAGGAATTCGAGCTTGGGAAATCGGTGCAAGAAAATGATAATATTCTGGCTACTGCTATTGCTATAATCAAGTTGGTTACTCTATGACATAGGAGTCTTCTGTCTTCTGATTGTTACATGTAACTATGACATTTGTTAGCTTACAGGTAGGGTAAAAATTTCAGATTTTCACAGTTAGCTCTTTGCAGTATACTGCCCATTGTAAAGATTTAGTGGGTTGTATAGAACCACTGGTTTAGGGGGATGGTCCTTTCAATTCATACTTGCCTTGAGCTTGATGAGGTTCCATAAAAAGAGCTGAGAACTTGAATTCCAAAAGCATTGGATTCAAGTACACTTTGGTCACATTCTAGCTTTGTGACATTGGCAAAGTCACTTAGCATCTCTGCACTTCTTTCCTGCTCTTTTTAGTGATGATGACGTACTTTACAAGGTTATTGTGAAGATAAAAAAAGAAAATACATACATGTGCTATCCAATATGGCAACCGTACACTGCCATTTATATTAAAATTAAGTTAAAAATCAGTTCCTCACTTATACTAGTACCACTTTTCAAATGTTCAATAGTCACACACGATGGGATAAAACAGATATATAACATTTCTATTACTGTCCCCAATTATATTGGACAGTTCTGACAAAGCTCTTTCTATAGTAGTATAGAGAGATAAGGTTGTTTTGTTGTTCTATTGCTATTATTGGGAGGTTGGATGGTACCAGTGCACCTGCCTTGTTAACTTGTGCAAGTTTTAAGACTTACATGTGCCATGGAGAGACCTGGTTTTCTGTATTTAGTAAAAACCTAGGTGGAGTTTGGTAACAGAAGTAAGGCTGGAAATAAAAATGAAGTCTCATTTCTTTATTATTTTTTAAAAATACACTTTTATTGATTGCAGAGAGGAAAGGAGAGGGAGAGAGAGAGAAACATCAATGATGAGAGAGAATCATTGATCTGCTGCCTCCTGCATACCCCCTACTAGGGATTGAACCTGCAACCCAGTCATGTGCCCTTGACCAGAATCAAACCTGGGACCCTTCAGTCTGAAGGCCAATGCTTTATCCACTGAGCCAAACTGGCTAGGGTGAAGTCTCATTTCATGTACCAGGGGTTGCACGAAGTGATGTGTTGAATTTTCTAAGGTTGCATATATGTTCAGTGTGAGATTTCTGTGAAAAAGACAAGTGATTTTTGCTATGGGTATGCACCCTATGTATTTGCTTTTTTTTGTCCTATATTTGTTTGTTTACTTTATATTTGACTGTCTTGCTTCAAAAAGTAAATGTGGTTTGACTTTCCTAGAGTTATATTGTCTGACTCCCAAATTTACAATATTTATTTTGTCACTTTAAAAAAAATTTTTATTGATTTTTACAGAGAGGAAGGGAGAGGGATAGAGAGTTAGAAACACCGATGAGAGAGAAACATCGATCAGCTGCCTCCTGCACACCTTCTACTGGGGATGTGCCCGCCACCAAGGTACATGCCCTTGACCTGAATCGAACCTGGGACCTTTCAGTCTGCAGGCCGATGCTCTATCCACCGAGCCAAACCGGTTAGGGCTATTTTGTCACTTTTTGTCTCCTTTTCTTTTTTCCTTCCTCAATATTAAGATTATTAAAGACACTAAGAGGACTTTTAAAGTTTATTTTTAACTCTGATGAGCCTTTTTAGTTGCTAAGCTATTATCCGCCAGTCCCTTCCAGGATATAGTTAATTAGATTTCACTAGTTTCCAGCAGTGTTGAAAGAGTCTATAGGGATTAGTAGCACTCATCAGAATTTTAAAGGGCACTGATATTTCTGTAAATATTATAGGATTATATTTATTTTTTCCTTCTCAAATTGCTACAGGTGAAGTACTTTAAATACAATAGGAAAAGCAAATAATTTCACCGCATATAAACTCCGACTCATGGGTCCTGGCTCCTGGAGTGCTGGGTTGATTCAGAGGTGGTGTCTAGACTCAGCAGACATGCCATCTTATGACCTATTAGTGGTCAATAATGAGTAATGGGCCTAGATTGGTGCCTGAAAAGCTAAGAATTTTTACTTCCTTAGAATTAAAAAAAAATCATTGTCCTTCCAAATGGCCGCAAAGATTGTGAGGACCATCATTTTGATTCAGTCTAATTTCAATCTCAATTCTACCTAGAGAAAACCAAATTCTTCCAGTCACCATGCTTGTAAATTCAAGCTCTTATCAGAAAACTGATAGGATTGTGACCCTCCATGCCACTTTTTTTCTAGTTTCTGAGAAGCACAACAAGGTGGTGACATAACTTTTCTCCTTTCTACAACAGCACAAACAGCTAGTAGCAGCCCTCTAGACACTGGAAATTATAAACATTATCAGAATTTGTTCTACAAAATATGATAAATGCCACAAAAAAATTTTAACTGTTTTTCCAATTCTTCAGATGTTTAGGAATAAACATGTTCAATAGCATTTGTTGAATAGATAATGGCAATTTTCTGAGGGTAAAGACTATGTGGAGAAAAAGATCTCATATTTATCACACAAAGTAAGTGGGGCTGGCAAAAGGAGAAATGTACAGAAAATAAATTTAATTTGTGATAAAAGTCAGAAGCATTCCAATCCCATCTGATAAGAGCGCTCATCTTCCTTCCATCCCAACCCAACAATACATGGTTTTTGAAGTCAAGATCTGATTTAAAAGTTACCCCTTGTTATATTGTACATCATAGAATTTATAAGAAGTAAGTGAATGCACACACTCAATTTCATTCAATTCTCCAAACCTGGGTAGACACAATTGGAGTTAAAGGATGACTATGGTCTTTGCCCTTGAGGTGCTCACAGTTCATCAGGGAAGACAGATCTGATTTGTCTAACTCATAGCCTGAGTGAGGATCCCATCTCTCCCCATGACAACTGATCATTCCTGGCTGTAATGATAGCCTGACCCTGTCTGCTGACTAGCCCAATTCAAGTTCTGTGACCTCACACACCTTCCCTCAATTTCTCTCTTCCTTTGAACCCTACCCTTTTTCCAAGGCACCCAAATCCTATGCCTTTTGTGAGGTCTTTTCTGACATTCCTTTAGGTATTTTTTAAAAGATCTAAGACCAAGTCTAGACTTCAAATGCCTAAGGCATTCTAGAAATATTTTGATGGTCCTACTACAGGTAATTAAAAAATTTCTAAACAATTTAAGTATGTATAAGGAAGTCCCACTAAGTTCTTACATTTCTTTTGATTACCATTTTAATGCCTTTTCAGGACATATCAAAGATCAAATTGTCTCAGAAGTTTTCTTTAGAGAAAAAAAGAGACAGAGAAGCCTCTATGTTGGGGGATCCTACATTGAACCCTTGAACACCTACAGGCCTATAGGCTGTCTCATACACTGGAGTGAAAGCATTCTTGGTTCCTTAGTCCCAGTCCAGCAAGTGGCACACAATTGTGTTCAATAAGCATTTGTTGATTGATTGAATAAATTGCAGTTAATTATTGTCACTTCACATGTGCTGTCTTTTATTATTAACACAGTATCCAGAACAAAACAGGTGTTAATAAATTGCTATGATTTCGTCATTATTTTTCATCAATGAAATATGAGCAAAGGCAATGGGTGTTACTTCTGGGCCGTGGCTTTAAAGAAGCAGAAGTGTTTCCCCTCGTGCTTTCTTCTTTCATTGGCTGAACACAGAAGATTACGAGGCCTTGAATGACAGGGCCAAAAGACAAAGGAGTCTGTCTGAAATCGCCACGTAGAGGAGAGCTAGCTGTCAATCAGTACCTGAGCTGGACTTTTATCTGAGCAGGAAATAAAATTCTGTTGTTCAAGCTACTGACATTTCAAGGATTCTTTTTTTTTTTTTTTTTTTTAAACATATTTTATTGATTTTTTCACAGAGAGGAAGGGAGAGGGATAGAGAGGTAGGAAACATCAATGAGAGAGAAACATCGATCAGCTGCCTCCTGCACACCTCCCACTGGGGATGTGCCCACAACCAAGGTACATGCCCTTGACCGGAATCAAACCTGGGACCCTTCAGTCCGCAGGCTGTCGCTCTATCCACTGAGCCATACTGGTCAGGGCCATTTCAGGGATTCTTGTTGTAGTACTTAGGGTTACTCTAATCTGTAACAAATTGTAGTTAAGGACCTAGCTGGGTAGTTCAGCTGGTTAGAGCATCATCCTAATATGCCAAGGTTGCAGGTTTGATGTTTGGTCAAGGCACATACAAGATTCAACCAATAAATGCATAAATAAGTGGAACAACAAATTGATGTTTCTCTCTCTCCCTTTCCCCTCCCTCTCTCTAAAAGAAATTAAAATAAAATAAGTCAATAACAATTCAAAAAATTGTAATTAAGTGCTTAATGTAGTGTCCTTGTTTTTTCCTTTTTAAAAAATTTATCTTTGTTGTTGGAAGTATTACAGGTGTTCCCTTCTCCCCCTCACTGACCTCCTCCAACCTGCTCCCACCCCCTCTCTAGGCCTTCACTGTACTATTGTCTGTCCATGATTTATGCATATCTTATCTAATAAAAGAGTAATATGCAAATTAACCATCACTCCGCGACAAAGATAGATGCACCCATAATGATGAGGCAGGATGCTGGCGGCATCACCCTGGCAACATGAGCTCAGCAGGCACTGCCTCAGCTACCAGGGAGCAGGTTGTGCTGCCCTTGAGCAGGCAAGCATGGCCAGCAGGCAGCCCCCAGCAGGCCCCCAGCAGACACACACATACACACACACACACCACACATGGGGCGCCTGCTCCGAGCCTCCGACTTGGCTGGGGACAGGTCCCCAGTGCACACACACATGCAGGGCAACTGCTCCAAGCCTATGTGGTGTGCCTGGGGGCAGGTCTCAGTGGACACACACATGGGGCGCTTGCTCTGAGCCTCTGCTGCCAAGACTGTGGCCATCAGTAGGACATCCACTGAGGGCTCCCAGACTGTGAGAGAGGGCAGGCTGGGCTGAGGGACCCCACCCCCACCCCATGCATGAATTTCGTGCACCGGGCCTCTAGTCTATATATATAAAAGGCTAAGTGACCAACCATTTGTCCATCCATTCATCCAACCGTCTGACTGAACTGGCCGGTACATATGACATGCACTGGCAATTTAAAAATATATTTGCTTAGTGAGGTAGGTGGGTTTATTTAGTCAGAAATAGAAAAATAATTTGATGTGAAACATTTTCATATTATTGAAGTGCATTTCTTTGATGATTATTTAGTTTTTACTATACTCTAGTTACATTTTCATGGGCAATGAAATTATTCAGAACTATATGAATCTAATAATGAATACAACTATAAAACTAACCAAATTCTTTAGAAAACAAAATTGAGATGGGTAAGCTGAAAGGATGCTCTGGTTCTAGGAGGGTCAGTGGGAACAACTTTTGTTGATTTGGAAAACAAATATTACATACTTATATTGGACCCCTGAACCATGAGAACACATAGTGAACCAAACAAACAAAAAACAAGTAACATCTCAAGGGGTACACAGGAAAATCTGTTCACAGGAAATAGAAGATAGTGGAGAGGGATGTCATTATTTGAAGTAATTACTAGTTTATTCAAAACTAAAGTGACTTTTCTCATGATTATATGAGATATTGAAGCTACTTAACATTTTTCATTTTTTTACTTGACCAGGAAGCATTATAGCAGAAACAAAAGTCCCCAGTCCCCAAAACACACTAACAGTGTCCAGAATTGGTAGGACTTTGGAATCTTCTTAATTCCCACTCTACCGCACACCTCAAGTTCCACTATAATAAGTCACAGAAGCTCTTACTATAATTGCAGTTGAAGAGTTTATTGGTGGGAGAATAGCTGAAGAGATCAGAGCCTACATGAGAGGTCAGAAACTAAACTCTAAATTCCCATAGTGGAATTGTTCAAAAGAACTGTAGAAATACAGTACAGTGAATCATTCAAGCTAGTCATTAAAAAAACCCACAAAATAAATTAGAGGAGAGACTTCCTCTAACTGCATTAGGCTGATAAGACTGGTGATATGCAGTCTAATGTATTCATACTCTGCAATTTGAGCCTGTTAATAATAAACAGTAAGGTGAAAACTACACGAAGGAGCACATATTAATTATGTGTATATCTTTAATGGAAAATAAAGCCATAGGCAGTTTTATATTGGCATACTTGTTGAGTGAAGACTGACAAAAAATACAAATAGGAGAATAATATAGCATCTGCTCCTGATTCTGATACTCACCGAAGCAAAACACTAGTGCTTTGGGCACAACTGGCAACTATAAACTGAAGATGTTTTACCCTGTTATTCAAAATAATAAGTACTTATTGAATAATGGGAATGTACCAGAGTCAAACTCAAATTTTAAATATGCTGATGTGAGCTGAATTTCCAATGACAATCTTCTACTCTTTTCTTTTTTGGTGTTCACTCCATCCCTTAACTTGGCTTGGAAAGAAATGGTTTGAATTATATGTTTTCAGCACGTGTCAAGAAATGGGAAAAAGAATCCAGTTAAGGCATGAAAGCATTTCAAGAAACGTTTCAAGAGTTTTGAAGTTTCAGCTTTCAGGAAGCTTGTTTGAGAGGAAGGTCTCCAGCGCAGGTAGCTTGAGTATGATGTAGGCTGCAGTCCGAGTACTGGGACTCAAGACCTGCCTTTGCTACCTGCCAGATCTTTGACTTTGAAAAAGGTATGAAGCCTACCTGGTCCTCAGTTTTCCTCATTTGGCTGTTGGAGATGTTGGGAGTAGGATGGACCGACCTACTCACATTTTTCCCTGAAGTTTCCTAGAAGCAAAGGGAGGGTATCTACATTACTTCCTGGAAGACAGAAGCATCATTTTCACTAACAATTTTCCACCCACTGACAAAACTTGTGAGCCATCAGTGAAATTGGGGAACTCTTGGACATTCACACCTGCTCCATCCCATCAGCTCATACATAGACAAGCCCGGGCCTAAGTGAGGCCTGGAGCTCCCACATTCAGGCTCTGTCAGTACTAGACCTCAGAGCACACAAGCCTGTTCCTGTTGGACCTCAAGTCTCTGTTCCAGCTTTCCAGAATGGCAATGGGTGGCAAGGTCCAGGTGGTCATTCCTTGGTTATCTTCAACTCGGGGGAGAGGGATAAAAAGTGCAAGTTTTATATCAGGTAGAAACTGAATTTGCTAACTCATTTTAATAAAATAGATGCCTTGACACCTATTTGGACACTTGTGACTATTGCCAGGAGTAAATGAGTTAACAGGTGTTAAAGCATGTAGATAGTACTTGGCACATAAATAAATGCTATTTAGGTGCTAGCTAGGATTATTATGATTGCTTCTATTGCTATTATTTTCAATTGATTAAATTGCAAAAGGTTGTAATTAGTATTCCCAAACTTCCAACATGTTTCAGTACTATTACCTGAATCACAAGATTGTTATATATATATATATATTATATTGTTATATATATATATATATTAGGGGCCCGGTGCACAAAAATTTGTGCACTCGGGGTGGAGGGAGTCCCTCAGCCCGGCCTGCCCCCTCTCACAGTCTGGGACCCCTCAGTGGATGTCCTATGATGGCCCCAGTCTGCCAGGCGCCTTTCGTGTGTGTGTGTGTGTGTGTGTGTGTGTGTGTGTGTGTGTCACCACTGGGGACCTGCCCCCAGCCGCATCTGAGGCTCGGAGCAGTCCTCCTGTGTGTGTCTACCTGCTGGGGGCCTGCCCCCAGGCACACCGTGGAGGCTTGGAGCAGGCACCCCCTCTATGCTGATCTCTCAGACTCTTGCCCTCCCCTGCATGTTG
>PVJC01049970.1:0-11969 GCA_004026665.1 Murina feae
ATTCACATACTAATTATCATTTATCAAGATCATTAGGACTACACAGAACACCACTAAAAATTATACAAAGATTGTGCTTCTAAGGCAACAATATTTATTTTCCACAGACTTCAAGGCATTTACATAATGAATACTGAGTCAAGTTTTAGTGCATGCTGTTAAAGATGGGTGCACAGCTCCTCTCATATGCTCAATTTAGTAAGAGCCATTGTGGTGTGACAAGGAGAGGTGCTGTGGACTGGAAATCAAAGGATTTGATTTCAAGTTCTAATGACACCAGTTTCTTTTTGTTCTTGTTAATTCTCACCCAAGTATATTTTTCCATTAAATTTTAGAGAGAATGGAAAGGAGGAGGTGAGACAGAAAAAGAGACACATCGATTGGTTGCCTCCTGCACGCACTCCAACTAGGTTAAGCCTGCAACCAAGGTACATGCCCTTGACTGGAATTGAACCCAAGATTCTTCAATCTGCAGGCTGATGACTCTATCCACTGAGCCAAACTGGCTAGAGCTAATGACACCAGTTTCTATTTGTGCCATTCTAGGAAGTGACCCATGTCTGAGCTTGTGTTTTCATGTATAAAAGGATATCGGCCTTGCCTATTTCACAAAACTGTATTTTGCACATCAGATTGTATGATACATTGTAACACATAAATTCAAGGTGCTAAACAAATGTCAGGGATTGTTAACAAATCACTTCATCTCTTTTTGTACCTGCTTTTTTAAAAAAATTAGAATAATTAACTACTCAATAATCACTTGTGGCCTGTAGTAAGGATTGCAAAATAACCTAATTTACTTTAAGCCTATGAGTAGGATGATTTCTCCAAAACTTTAGAAGCATCTGAGAAGTGTTACAGAGAATGGAGAGCTCAGGATTGGAGGGAATAACGTGATAAATGACATTTCCAGAAAGGAAAAAGCACTGGCTAGAATAGTTTTATGAATGACTAATGGCTCTGAAGAAATCTTCAGGGTAACCTCAAATAATTATGCCCCTGATTGCCATGCCCAGAGTCACAGTTCAGAAGAACCAGGCTCTATTACACAGATTTTGTATTATACACTTGAAATCTAAATGATCCTATTACCAATGTCACCCCAATAAGTTCAATAAAAATTTTAAAAAATAATACAAGAAAACCAGGCTCAGCATGTTCTCTTCTAGTGTGGTGATAAGTAAGTACTAAGAATAATGACAGTAAGTGAAGTAAAAAGAATATACTACAGTTACAAATGCTAAAATTTTCTTAATGAATTTAACTATTATTGGGCATTATTTTTTCTTTGATGAATGATTGCATTATGGGAGAACGTAATTTAATCATAAATTTTAGTCAGTTGTAGCTTTAGATTTGTTTCAAACCACATACTTAATTGAAAATAAGTCCACCAACATTTGGTTAAAATATTTTTAACTACTTGAAAGCAGTTTGTTCTTATTTACATTTGTATTTATAAGTGAAAATTATGATATGTAGGGTAAATGCAACCTTAATAAAGCACCAATAAAAGGACTGAAAGAAAAGGATAAAGAGAGAGAGAAAAAAAAGAATAATAAAGAAAAAAAAGCAAGAGAAAGGGAAGGGAAGACAGTAAGAAAACTAAAAGAACTTATGCCTTTGGACTTTCCAAAGCAAATGCCTGTCTTTAGATTTTCCCCCTGAACCGTGAGTACAAAGGCAACAGAAAGAAAGCCACTTACAAATTTACAAATTTAATTCAAAACATAGGGGGAAATGCCCTAACTATAGAAAAAGACAAACATAAGTTTCTTCGGCAAAAAGACTACATGCTTATTGTGTTTGTAGTGTGTGTGTGTGTGTGTGTGTGTGTGTGTGTGTAGGAAATTCCTGTTCTTTTTCTCACCTTTTCAATAATTAGTTTCTTTTTTCTCTTTTTTTGCCCAAGGTAACAGAAAGATAGAAATGAATTTCTCTATACAAATGCATCAGCAATGATTGATTCCTAGAATTATAAAGTTTGCTGAGTCATTAACTGTTAATACATGCATTTTATCAACTTTCTATATCACTCAAAGACGGAATCTTTCTTTAGAGCGATATAAATCTGGTGACAGTTATAGGAAGTTCAGGTTCAGTCTCTACATTATCTGGAAACTTATTCAGACTTCCAAAGCTCCTATCCACAGTATTTCACACATCATAATCTTTCTTCAATTTTAAAGAATACAAACCCAAATAATATTTAAATAATACAAAACCATTATTATAATGGCTATCAATTTGGGTTTTAAAAAATAAACAAACATGTAATCTTGATAGTAAGATGAAAAAGGCTTTCATGGTAACCAAACATTCATGAAGGTGACCACAGAACTTCTTGGCTAAATTCTAAATGAAGTCTGATTCTACTTAATTTTATTGTACAAACTGCACCTGGCAGTCATGAGCAATTAGCACTTTATAAATAAAGGTTCCTTCCCTGACCAACTCAGTTGGGACTCCCTAGTTTCCAGCACAGCTATCTACAGCAGTCAGTAAGTCGAGAGAAGCCTCTGAAGAGAGAGAGAAAACAAAATGAGGCAGCAGAGCCTCAAATATTACGGGTGAAAATCAAACTGGGCTGCTATCAATGTTCAAGAGTAAATTCTTTTTTAATGAATATCTATAAGCCATGATAAGATCCCAAAGTTTCGTTAACTTTCATTCTAATTTACCGGTATTTCCCCACATATCAATGGGACCTAATTTAAAAGTTCATTTAAAGACCCATTATTTTCTACCAAGATGACCTTTTTCATGACAAAGCCTATAGTTCGAACTCTCTGAGTTAACTCTATTTCAGCAGACTAGCCTAGAAATTTAACCTAATATGTATTATTTTTCTATGGAGAAACGTATTATGGACCTCCACTTGAGATGTCAGAAATACATCTTTCGCTTATTGACTCTGTGCCCAACCATGCAGGAACTCTGCCTCTTTCCTGGTCTATTTAAACACATCCAACACCCCATTACTTTGTAAAACCATATGTTGGTTCCTGCCAATTCCCATGCCCACTCCCGTCTTGCTCTAAAACTGCTTCTCTTTTCTTTTTCCCTAACTCCTGAATCCCTCTGACAATTTGAGAACTGTTTATTTCTAGAGTCCCCATTTTTGGCAATACATTTACATGTCTCTCTGGATTTCCTGACTCAGCTCTAGACTCAACACATTCTTTAGAATTTGGGAAGACATCACAGGTATAAGTAAAAGTCTCTCTCCACTGGCATAACTCTCAGACTCCACTTACTAACTGGGCTGATCCTGACATCCTCCCAAATATGTAAAATCAAATTTCAAGGGTTCTGGAAGGGAAGGGGCTTGGGATGAGGAGAGAGGTAGCAAGTAGGGCTACTGTTCATTTGTTTTGTTACTCTTCACCTGAGGATATTTTTTCTATTGCTTTTCAGAGAGAGTGAATAGAAGAGAGGGAGGGAGGGAGGAAAGGTGAGAGAGGGTGACTGATGTGTCTTGAGAGAGACACATGAACTGGTTGCCCCGACAGGGGGTAGGGAGTAAACCCACAAACCCAAGTATGTGCCCTTGCCCAGGAATTGAACTTGTGACCCTCTGGTGCACAGGTCAATGCTCTAGCCAGTTAGAAACACCATCCAGGGCTAGGGCTACTGTTTAGAATGTAGAATGTACTGATTTAGGTAGAATACAGGCTAGAGAAAAGGAGGAGGAGGCGGTGGGATGGGAATAAGGGAGCAGCACTGTCACTGATGTCCTCCAGCAGTTGCCTTTCCTCCTCCTCTATCATTCCCAGTTTCCTCTCAGAGGACCAGACTTTATCCTATATAATAAAAGCCTAATATGCTAAGTGCCCGACCATTTGTTCTACCATTCAATCAATTGCTATGATGTGCACTGACCACCAGGGGGCCAAAACTCCGATTGGCAGATTAGCTTGCTGCTGGGGTCTGTCTGATTGGGACTGGGTGAGAGGGCCAGACATGCCCTGGAGCCCTCCCATGGTTTGTCCCTGGCCCTGATTGTGCACCATTGGGGTCCTGCAGCCTGTCCTGTGCCTTCTCGCAATCCGGAACCCCTCGAGGAATATTGGAGAGCCGGTTCCGGCCCAATCCCCACAGCCAGGATGAGGGACCCCACTGGTTCATGAATCTGTGAACCAGGCCTTTAGTCTGGTATAAATTCCCAGGGACAGTATCAATGTGCTGGCTGCCTACTGTTGCCTCAGACCAAAGTTTCTGTCCACCCCACCGAATTGTAGAAAGAACACAGGCTTCTTCCCTTTTTCTCTATCACTGGAATAAGGATCAGTTGTCCTTAAGTTTTCCATGGTTTGCTACTACTAGTCATGCTGGGAAACTAGAGGGTAAACGTTACTAAAACAGATTAAGTTTTAAGAAGTCTCACATTCATCATTCTCCTGATATTCAATGACATATAAATTAAACAGGGCTCTGGAATTTCTCAAGCTTTCCTAATTGCTTTCTCACCGGGACCCTCAGATTCTATTTATTCTAAGTCACTCCAATCTTTTTTTGAGTTTTCTATTTTCCAGGGAGCCATGGGTCTGGGAGTTATACAGTCAGGCCTCTGAGGTGGCCTTTCAGCCTACCATTTTCATCACAAAAAAAAAACAGAAACGCCAGTGTACTTTTTTCTGCTGCTGTCCCCTGACTCTGCTACTTTACTAAATGATTTGGGGGACGAGATACATAATCTCTTAAAGTCCTATGATCTTCTTTAAAAAGAGAAAAATGGTTCTCTTGCTTACAGAATTCTTATGAGAACCTGTGAGACACTATGCACAACACCTGGCACATGGCAGGCTTCCAAACAAACAATGGCAATTACTATGGGCCCCATCACCCTTCCTGTCACCATGGTACACCCAGCCCCCACTGGTAAAGATGCAAGGTCAGAGATAGGAAACCAGAGCTGAGGAGCGAGCCACGTTTCCCTGACCACACCTCTTACTGCTTACCTACCCATACATTAAAGGTAGAATAAGGAAGCAAGAAATAGAGAAAGTAAGCCAGGTTTTACATGATTCTAAGATGAAATCAGAAAGTTAGGAAAATCTTAGAAATGGGAAAATGAGAAGGATGTTTTGTTGGCTTCTTATTAAAAATGAAAATAGCATTTATCATAATGTACAAAATAATATACAGCCTATCTAAATATTTAAGAGTTGTTCTTGTTTCGAATCCAAGAGAAAGTCATTATAAGTATCAAGATAATATAATATTTATAACCAAAAAATGAATTTCCAATCCTATTTTTTCACATTCCTAATTATATTCTATTTAAAACATTGCATTTAGTTAACCCTTAGTTCATACTGGCAACCCACGGGACTGAAATGTTCCATATAAATGGACATTTTACTTATTCTGTTAAAAACATACAATGCAATGTAGCTTCATACCTTCCATACATAGCTCCTCTAACATGCACATGCAGCACACATCTCTCCAGGAAAGATCCTTTTGTGCATTACTCTCTTTTTTAGTTAGCCCTGAAATAATATCAGCCAGATCTATTTTCCCTTGTTTTCCAGCTTGAGTAGCAGAGGTAATAAACTAAGAAATGAAGCTAGCACACAATTTTCCCTCGTCTTACTGAATCAAGCTTCCTTCAATTAGCTGTTTATAAAGTTGCTCACTGCTAATCTCTTACATGTTTTTATCCCCTAACAATAGGCATGCTGTTTCCCAACTTGGAAAATTAACATTAACATCCACATTAACTGGGCAGTTGTCGATGTCAGTCATTTTCCAGGCGGCCAGCTTAAGGCCATGCACAGAGCTGCCTTTGTTTTGAGAAAAAAGATTTCTCTGAAGTTTATGGTGATGTTGAAGCTGTTTTGTACAACCCACTGTTCCTGGCTCAAATACATGCAAATCACAGCAAATGTTCTGTGAAGAGTAGTCTAGAGAGCACTGAAAAGATGGTTAATCTAATCAAAGAGGTAACAGACTTGATAGTTTCTTCTTCTGAGTTCTAAATTGTAACGTATGAAATTTTAAAATTTTACCAAAAATTCCGAAGGAAAGCAACTTGTTTTCAAACCCAAGTTCTTTTCTTCCCCTCTGAATTATTGTGAAAAGAAGTCAAGTAGCTTCTCTTTGACATTTGTTAATTATACTTTTATAAAATCAACCTGGCAGTATTCACTTGGCAAAATGTAACATCCCAAGGCAAGTAAATTTGGTTCTAGATTAAAGAAACAGTATTTACATACTGTGTTTATCCAAGGTAAAGAAAATATATAATGATTATTTGATAATACTCCTTCCAAAAAGGTAACATTAAGTTTTAAGAAGAGGAATGGGCCTTAGCCGGTTTGGCTCAGTGGATAGAGCGTCGGCCTGCAGACTCAAGGGTCCCAGGTTCGATTCCAGTCAAGGGCATGTGCCTTGGAGGCAGCTGATGGATGTTTCTCTCTTGTCGATGTTTCTAGCTCTCTATCCCCCTCCCTCTCTGTAAAAAAAGCCATAAAGTATTTATTTAAAAAAAAAAAAAAAGAAGAGGAATGGTAGATTGAAAGCATAAATGATTTTCAAGAAAATTACGGTAAAGAATTGTAGTTCATACTTACCTGGCAGGGGAGATGCCATGATCATGGAGTTGTAGTTCAGGAAATCACTGGCAGCCTAGTTTAGCTGCCCCAGAAAACCCTCTCCTTTGCAATAAACAGAGGCAATGGAAAGCTATCCAACTCAAGGAATAAGATACAGACAGTCTGTATCTAATCTGCATGAACAGGCACAACTTAAAAGCCAAGTAAATTGAATTGTCAGTAACGATTTTTCAAATCTTCAATCACTGAACGCTAAAAGCTTATTTCTTCTTTGTTTCAACTTTCAGAGTACAGATATCCATCTCTCCTTTAACATCAGAAATTTGGTACAAAGTTCAGTAATCATTCCTACAAAGTGTGCCAAGGTTCCGGTTTCATTCCTCTGGCATCTGACAAGGGGAGGAAAGGTAGATGGCTGGCAGTGGCTCTCTCAAGCATGGAAAGGTCAGTATAGTGATGGTGGCCACTGAAAATTTGCCCTTCTTTTGTGCATCCACTTGAGACTACAATGTTTGGAGTAGCACATATCAAGAATGAAATCATCCTTATGAAATGAGAGCTCTAGTCCATCTCATTCTCAAATACCAAATTGCATTAGCAGGGTACAGCTTTTGCAAATGCCTTCTTATGTTAAAGTACAAGAAACAGATCAAGTATAGCCTCAAACATCTTTATTCAAAATGCACTCGCTCTTTGGAATGCTTTCAAATAGCAATGAAATGTGCACAATTAATTAATACCTTAATAGTTTTTAAAAATCATTTTTACAACTTTTGCCAAGATTTGCTGGTGCCTAATGGCTGCCTTGGATATATCCTGCAGGATTCGTCTGCTTTGGGAGAAGAGTATTTAAATAATGTTGGGGAAAAAAACCCACAGGAATAGTATTCCATTAAAGGCTCCTAAAAATTTCCACTGGCAGCTCCCCAAATGTATTAATCTCTTTATGACAGAGCCTCAGGTGCTATGTTACTGTACTTTTAAGAGTTAAGGATTCTACCTCAATCTGTTCAGTCTATTTACATTATTTTAGGTGCTTATCACATGTATGACAACCTCTTCCCTAGGAGTGAGTCATCAGCCTTTTATAATAACAAAACAATAGGATTCTGTTAAGTAATAGTAATTTATAATAAATAGGAATGTTAGTTTCCATTTCTAATCCACTTTCACTACTTTAATTAGACAAAATACTTTGATATTACTTATTATTTAGTAATAAATATATTTTTATGGTCTTAGTGAATGGTAGGTTGGGAATTAAAACTTTAAATGTTTTGTGTTAATCCCTTCCCACTTGAAAATAATTTAAACACTTGAAACATTTGAAAAGTCTATATTAATTGGATAACTTGAGATCATAACTAAAAATTTAGATGATTCATAGATTAGAGGATATTTAAGCTAGAAGAGTCTGTTGATTAATTATAGAAACTAGATTAGTTTCCTGGGATTCTCCTTTAAATTCAAGGGAAAAACTGGTTGAGTGGTTGAACCTGAAACAGTCCAACTCCAGAAACAACAAGAGATCTGGCAAATGCTACCAGAAAGACAGAGCAGTTTAATCTTTGTCCTGCTTAATCAGAGAAAGAACAATGAAGTATATGTAATGACTTAGTGAAGAGGAAAAGAACAAAAGGACTAGGGAGACTTAGAAACGTTTCTAAAACAAAACAAAAAAACACAGTATCTCTCCCCTTTCTTTATTTAAAATTAAGTGTCAAGGCAGTATAATATTCTAAATGCCAAATGAATAACTAGACCTGTACTATCCAATATGGTAGCCACTAACCATGTGACTACTGAGCATTTGAACATTTTTTCTTTTTTTAATCCTCGCCCGAGGATATTTTTTTCCATTGAAAGAGGGAAAGACAGAAATATCGATGTGAAACAAACACATTGATTGCTTGCCTTCTGCAAGGGCCCTGACCAGGAAAGGAATCTGCCACCAAAGGTATGTGTCCTTGACCACAACCAAACCTGGGACCCTCTGGCCCACAGGCTGATACTCTATCCACTGAATCATACTGGCTAAGGTGACAGAGCATTTGAAATGTTGCTTGTCTAATTTGAAGACTTAGAACTAAAATAATCTTAATGTTTCTATCTTGATTACACATTGGAATACTTTTTTCATGCTTTGGATTAAATATATTCTCAAAATTAATTTCACCTGTTTCTTTTTAGTTTTTAAACATGGATACTAGAATATTTAAAATTAAATATGTGGCTCACATTAGGCTCACATTATATTTTCTATGGAGTAAAGCTAGATGACAGTAAGTGCTATGAAGCCAGGAGAAGAAATCTTTATGTCTTGAAGGAGGCTTCCTGAAGCTATCACAACTTAAAGGAAGAGAAGAAGAGATAACTAGAGGAACCAGATTATATGAGCAGGAGGAAGAGGGATTCTCAGGTTCACTGGATGAGGGGATATTCTGAAAGAAGTTATTTCTCCGCACATGATATTAGAAAGTATTCAGTCCAGAACAAGTCATAGTCCTGAAAACACACATCTACAGAAACAGCAGAAAACAGGCAGACTATCTCTACAATGAGTGAGTCAGAAAGCTGAAAAATAGGCAAGACACCAAAAGGAACTTCATTGGTTATGTTCACTGCTCTATCTTCAATACTCAAGAGTGCCAAGCATGTAAGAGACACCTAAAATAAATATTAGTTAAATGAATGAATGAGCAAATTATTTACTGTAGAAAAGGGTGGTGCTTTCCAGTAAACTTTAAGGCAGGACACAGGAGGAGACATTAAAGAAGGAGAGCGTTAAGGAAGGTCAGAGCATCTGGCCATATTAGCAGCTTCCAGAGCCTAATTAGGCTCACTTTTTGTGTTGTTCAAGAAAATGAGGTGAGCCCTAACTGGTTTGGCTCAGTGGATAGAGCGTTGACCCGCGGATTGAAGAAGGGTCCCGGATTTGATTCCAGTTAAGGGCACGTACCTTGGTTGCAGGCTTGATCCCCAATACAGGACATGCAGGAGGCAGCTGATTGATGTTTCTAACTCTCTATCTCTCTCGCTTCCTCTGTAAAAATCAATAAAATATATTTTTTAAAAGAAAATGAGGTGAAAAGATTAAAATTCAAAACCAGTTCCTCTCCCAACTCTGCATAACTTTGGATCTATTACCTGAGGACTAGAAGTGAAGAACTAAATAAATCTTCCTCAGCCTCCAAACTGCAATTCAGCTCTGAGGAAAAGCAGACAAGGCTGCATCCACATGGGTAGAAAGAACCTCTTTTGGGGTCTTACACAAGCAGCAGCAGCACCCTCCCTATAGATTGCTGGTGGTCTTCCTCACAGGAAGGAGGAGGATTTTTTTCTTCTCCCTGTCTTCTCCCCTATTCCTTCCTAGAACATTTAGAAACACAGAAAAATTAGAGACTGCAGATAGTCTGATATGGGAATGATTAGGTGAAAAATGTCTGTGTGTGTCTAAAGGAGCTGGGGTGAGAAGGAACTAGTTTCCGATGTTTTAAAATATTATGTACCATATCATATATGTACAATATTACGTGGTAATGGCAATAAAACAACATACTCAGAGTTCTGAAGAAGAAAATTATGGCCCACAAGTTTTCTACCTAGCCAAATAGTAATTCATGAAGGCAAAAGGAAGTTTGTTCATGTTTTATAAAATCTGAAGTTTATTTATTTATTTATTTATTTATTTATTTATTTATTTATTGTTCTTAATCCTCACCAGAGGATACTTTTTTTGTTTCTTACTAATTTTAGAGAGAGGGGAAAGGAAGGAGGGAATGAGGGAGCAAGGCGGGGGAGGAGGAAAGGGAGAGAGAGAAACATCAATGTATGAGAGAAACATTGATTGGTTGCCTCTTTTATATGCCTCCACTTGGAATTGAACCTGCAACCTACTAGTAGCTATGGATCGGGAATTGAACTGACAACCTTTCTGTGCATGGGAAGATGCTTTAACCCAGTCACACCGGTTAAGTGAACTATGCCTATTTAAAACAGTATGACACAGAATCAAGTCCTAGTTTATACATAAAATAATTTAAAATTAGCAAAACACAGAATTATGTATTCTTTTCAAATCACATAAAAATGTAAAGAGGAATATATTTAACATTAGGAAGAAAACAAAATAGCAAGAAAGCATTTTAAAATCTTCCAATTATATAGTAAATACATTTACCTATGAAAAATCCCTTGATTTGATTTGTTAAGTGTCTACAAAGTGACACACTTAAAACAAATAGACTTAGAAAGCTTGAGAGGAAAAGGTAAAGATAAAAGGCAGGGGTTATATCAAAGTAGAACCCAAGCCATAAAAACATTACATCTAATAAAAGAGAAACATGCAAATTGGTATCACTATGCTACACCTAAGCCACGTCCACCAGTCAATCAGAGGGACTATATGCAAATTAACTCAGCCAAGATGGCGGCCAGCAGCTACAGAGCTGGAGCAAGCAGGAGGCTCGGTTAACCCAGTAATGAAGGAAGCCAAACTTCTCGCCTGCCTAGACTGGCTGTGGCCTCTGCTCAAGGCAACAAAGTTTCAATTATAGAAGCCACAGAGCTGGAGCAAGCAGGAGGCTTGGTTGCCCCAGCAATGGAGGAAGCCAAGCTTCCTGCCTGCCTAGGCTGGCTGTGGTCTCTGCTCAAGGCAACAAAGTTTCAATTATAGAAGATAAATTAACACCAGATACCTGCTTCCAGCCAGCATCCCTGGGAGCTTGTGTCGCTGGGGGCCTTGGGCAGCCTGCAAACAGCCATCAGCCCCTCACCCAGGCTGGCCAGGCACTCTAGCAGAAACCCCCTCTCTGAAGGGGGTGTGGCCAGCCTGAAAACAGCCCTCAGCCCCTCACCCAGGCTGGCCAGGAACCCTAGTGGCACTCCCACCCTGATCCGGGACACCCTTCAGGGCAAACCCCCACCCATGCACCAGGCCTCTATCCTATATAATAAAAGGGCAATATGCAAATTGACCCTAACAGCAGAACAACTGGGAATGACTGGTCATAATGATACACACTGATCAGCAGGGGGCAGACACTCAATGCAGGAGCTGCCCCCTGGTGGTCAGTATGCTCCCATAGGGGGAGCTCTGCTCAGCCACAAGCTAGGCTGCCAGCTGCCAGTACAGCGGTGGTGGTGGGAGACTCTCCCGCCCCCTCAGCAGAGCTAAGGATGTCTGACTGAAGCTTAGGCCTGCTCCCCACTAGCAAGTGGACATCCCCTGAGGGCTCCCAGGCTGCCAGAGGATGTCCACCTGCCGGCTTAGGCCCACTCCCCCTGGGGAGTGGGCCTAAGCCGGCAGGTGGACATCCCCCAAGGGGTCCCAGATTGCGAGAGGGCACAGGCCGAGCCGGGCTGAGGGACCCCCCCCAAGTGCACAAATTTTTGTGCACCAGGCCT
>PVJC01049971.1:0-11967 GCA_004026665.1 Murina feae
ACATACTTCTTAATTGAATGAGTCAAAGAGAGAGTCTTAAAGGATATCTCTTGTTCCAGGTTAATTTCACTGGGAAATTCTCCCAAACAGTTAAAGAATGAAATCCAAGTCTGTAAATCTTGTTCAGAAAATAGACAAGGAGGTAAAACTTTCCAAGTCATTTTATAAAACTAGTATTATTCTGAAACCAAAAATTGAACAAAGATGTAGAAGAAAACTACAAACCAATATTCTTCATTAATATATGCAAAAACCCTTCCCTCAAAATATTAACAAATGTAACTCAGCAAAATATAAGAAATTACACATTACAACCAAGTGGAGTCTATTACAGGGATACAAAGATAGTTTAATATTTGGAAATCAATCAATGTAATCTACCATAATGACAAAAAAAATCACATAATTAAATCAGTTGATAAAGAAAAAGAAATTAACAAAATTTAACTCAAATTCATGATAAAAAGTCTCAGAAAAAAAAGAACAGAGAAGAACTTTCTCAACCTGATAAAGTACAAAAATACTTAATATTATACATTAATATATAATTAACTTCATTATATAGCTAATATTATATTTAATGTTGAAAGATTGAAAGCTTTTTGCATAAAATTGAGAAGCAATAATATCTATTCTTACCACTCTTATTTCACATAGTGCCTGAAGTAAAAATCCAGTGAATTAAGGCCAAAAAATGAAATAAAAGACATATAAATGGAAAGGGAAGAACATCTATTTGCAAATAATATGATTGCCTGCAAAGAAAATACTGAGGTAGCTACAAAAATCTCTTGTAACTAATAAGTAAGTTTGGAAAAGTTATAGGATATAAGATATATAAAATAATTATATTGCATATAATAGTCATAAATATCTGGCACTGAAATTAAAAAATATCTCATTTAAAATTACTTATAAAAATAAATACTTAGATATAAATCTATCAGAAATATATAGGATTCACATGTTGAAAACTATACAATACTGATTAAATTTTTTTTAATCTAATAAATGACTCATATGCTCATGGATTGGAAGATTCAACATAATAAAGATGTCAAATCTACCCAAATAGATATACTCATTAACACAATTTCTATCAAATACTCAGGAAAGTTTCTTGTAGATATTGAGGTTATTCTAAAATGTAAGTATGAAAGCAAAGCAACTGGGATAGCTAAAATAACTTTGAAAAAATAATAGAGTGGAAAGAATCAGTCTATTGATTTATCAAGATTTATTTTATCCTATATAATAAAGAGGTAATATGCAAATTCACCATCACACCCCCACAAGATGGCAGTGTCCATAGCGGGGGAGGTGCGGGGAGAGAAGGGGACCTGCAGATGGCAGCTGCCCAGCCACCCAGGGCTGGCCCAAGGTGCAGGCAAGCCTCGGATGGTGGCTGCCCAGCTGCCCAAGGCTTGGTAACCAGGGCTGGCCGAAGCTTGCCCTGCTGGCAGTGGCAGCAGCAGAGGTGTGATGGGAGCATCACCTTCCCCTGATCGCTGAGTAGCCTCCCACCCCTAAGGGCTCCCAGACTGTGAGAAGGGGGAGGCCAGGCTGAGGGACCCCCCTTCCAGAGCATGAATTTTCATCCACCAGCCCTGTAGAAGTTACAGAAATCAATATGATATTTGGTGGAGGGATAGAAATATAGATCACTGAAATATAAAAGAGAACCCATAAATAACACATAAATATGTCATTTGATTTTTGATCAAAGTACAAAAGCAATTAAATGAGGAAAGAATAGGTTTTTCAATAAATGATGCCAGAGGAACTGGATGCCCACAGGCAAAAAGAGTGAACCTTGATCTAAGTCTTAGACCTCATAAAAAAATTAACATAAATAGACCATGACTTAAAAGTAAATAGAAATATATAAAAGCTTTGGAAAAAGTAGGGACAATTTTATCAGGATCTAGGCAAAAAGTTCTCAGACTTGACAATAAAAGCACAATTCATAAAATAAAAAAAATGATAAATTAGACTTCATTGGATTATTAACTTTTGTTCTGTAAATGGATCTATTAAGAGGATTAAAAGGAAAACTGCAGAGTGATAGAAAATACTGAAAATTGTACCTTATAAAGGATTAATGTCTAGAATATATATTAAAAAAAAGACTCTCAAAGTTCAACAGTAAAAACAACAATCCAATTAGAAACGAGAAAAGGACATAAAGAGACAGATTAACCAGACGGCATAAGATAACAAATAAGCACATGAAAACATGTTCAACAACATTAGACATTATGAAACTGCAAAATAAAACCACATTGAGCTATTACTCTATACCTACCGGAATGGCTACAACCTAAAAGTAAAAAGTGAAAACCAACTTTTGGGAAGGATGAGGAGAGACTTGATCATTTTTTATGTTGTGATGAGAATGTAGAATGTGGGAAGCAGTCGAGCAACTGCTTAAAAAAAAATAAACATGCAATTGCACTCCTGAGCATTTACCCAGAAAAATGAAGTCTTCTTTCAGACAAACACTCAGACACAAGTATTTTTAGGAGCTTTGTACATAATGGTCAAAGCCTGGAAATAAACTACATGTTCTTCCATGGGTGAATGGTGAAACCATCAACACACAGAATAACTTGGATGAAACTTCAGAGAATTACATTAAGTTAAAAAAGCCAATCCCCATATATTACATTAAGTATGA
The DNA here is from genome assembly GCA_004026665.1 of Murina feae. Lineage (NCBI taxonomy): Eukaryota > Metazoa > Chordata > Mammalia > Chiroptera > Vespertilionidae > Murina > Murina feae. The sequence continues at coordinate 2,678 of PVJC01049971.1, forward strand.
TTACAATCCTATCTAATAAAAGAGTAATATGCAAATTAGGCATCACTCCATTACAAAGATGGCTTCCCCCATAGCCACAAGATGGCGGCATCCAGTCCGGCTGAGCCCTGCCACTGAAGTGGTCAGGCCTGTTAGCCAGGCAAATGGCAGGGGAGGTGGGGGGTCTAAGGGGCAGAACAGGTGATCAGGGGGAGGCTGGGGGTCCCCCGCCCAGGCCAGAGGCCTTCACCAGAGGCCTCAGGCATGGGCAAGGGCGGAGCCAGTGATTGGAGGGGGCAGGGATGGAGTCGGTGATTGGAGGAGTAGGAGGGTGCTCTACCCAGGCATAAGGCCTGGGGCAGAGGCCTCAGGGCTGGGCAGGGGCAAGGCTGGAGTTCGCAGGAGCCTGGGCTCTGCAGAATCAGCAATCAGAGGGGCAGGGCAGAACCTGCAATCACAGGGGTCTGGGCACTGGTGGAGCCAGCAAAGCAGGGGCCTGGGGGTCCCCTGCCCAGGCCTGCAGCCTTGGCCAGAGACTCAAGGGTGGAGCCAGAAATGGCAGGGGGCTGGGGGTCTCTACACAGGACTACAGCCTTGGCCAGAGGCTTCCAGTGGGGCAAGGGCAGAGCTGGTGATGGCAGGGGGCAGGATCAGAGCCAGTGATCGCAGAGGCCTGGGCTCTGTAAAACTGGTGATTGGAGGGGCTTGGGGGTCTTCTGCCCAGGCCTGCAGCTTCAGGCAGAGACTGTAGGCCGGGGCAGGGACAGAGCCAGTGATCGCAGGAATCTGGGGGTCCCCTACCCATGCCTGCATCTTCGGCTAGAGGTTACAGGCCTGGGCAGGCATGGAGCTGGGATTAGAGGGGCAGGAGTGAAGCCAGTGATTAAAGTGAACTAGAGAGGAAACACCTTTTCTTACTGCTCATTGGCTAAGCTCCCTGTATGCCACTGATAATATTCTTAGCAACTTGGGTAATAAGTATCCATAAAGCCGATCTAGGGTTTTACATCACACTCCTGGAAAAAAAAAAAAAAAAAGAATGTCCACTGCTGTAGGGCTAAGAAATATCATATCCTGCCCTAGCTGGTTTGGCTCAGTGCATGATGCCTCAGCCTGCTGACTGCAGGGTCTGGGTTCAATTCTGACCAAGGGCATGTACCTAGGTTGCAGGCTCCCCCTTGACCAGGGCCCATGTCAGGGCTCATGCAGAAGACAACCAATCAAAGTGTTCCTCTCACTTTGATGTTTCTCCCCGGTTTTCCATTCTCTTCCACATTCTCTAAAAATCAATGGAAACATATCCTCAGGTGAGAATTAAAAAGAAAGAAAGAAATGTCATATCCTATGAAAGACACATCTTGAAAATGCCTAAAGAAAGTTGACATTTTGTTCATGGTGAAGGGACTGGAGTCCGTATTGATGAAAACACCTTGGTGGCTGCGGTGACTGGCAGTGGCTACAGCAGCGGGGCTGGTGGCTTCCCTTGATTAGCCTGGTCACCTCCCACAAAGGGAGGCCAGACTGCAGCTTAGGCCTGCTCCCCAAGGGGAGCAGGGAGCAGGCCTAAGCTGTCAGTAGGACACCCCCTGAGGGCTTCCAGTATGTGAGAGAGGGCAGGCTGGGCTGAGGAACCCTCCCCCCCAGTGCATGAATTTCATGCACCAGACCCCTAGTTATATAATATTCTTGAATGACATAGAAAGGAAGAAAACATGAATGATTGCCAAGGGTTTAGGAGGGAGCAGGGCTGGGAGGGAAGTGAGTGTTACTATAGAAGGAAATCATGATAGATCCTTGTCTTTCTAGAAAGGTTCTGTAATTTGACTGTATCAGTCTCCACATCTTGGTTTCGATCTTGTACTATAGTTTTGGAAGGTGTTACAATTGAAGGAAAGTGGGTAAAGGGTATATTGAATCACTTTGTATTATTTCTTACACGCAAGTCTATAATTATCTCAAAACCTTCAAAAATAAAATAAAAAGTTTGAGATAGTACACAGTATTTCAAAACTCTTTCAGGGTCTACGCTTGAGTCAACATGGTTGAAGGCCACTGATCCAGAAAACTGGTGGCCAGAGGATAGAAGGAGATGGGAGCTCGAGGCAACCCTGCGCTCTGGTCATGTATTTGGTTCATAATTAAGCACATGGAAGGGGCAATTTACGACATCTGTATGCAAATACACCACAACTGAAGAGATGCTGGATGACATGGTTGAGTTAAAAAACAATTAAGCTGCTTTATACCTAATTGATTGATGGGTCAATTTCATATTTGAAATATCATGAGAGGCTCAGCAAACTACATACCATAAAACGAAAGAAAAATCTGATTTTAGGAGAGCTTGGATACCAATGGATGCGGAAAGGATTTTTAAGCATTCTGCCCAGTCTCTATGCCTGACCCTCAATTAGGAAACACAGCACGGGGCCACACTCATCATCTTATGCAGCTGCAGATCTGAGTTTCAGGGGTACCTGTATAGCAAGTCGATGTGCATCTATGAACAGAAATGTACAAAATGAGAGCAAATGCCAGGGACACACCACTCCCTTTTTAGAGTGCTTGTTTCTCCCTACGGTGGCATCACAGTCTCAGCCACACCAGGTGTTAGAAAATTAGAGCAACCACCTTCCCTTGGTCTCATTCCGGCAGTGTACACAGCAGCACCAGAACAGCTGAGAAAAAAATAGGAACGTTCCTTTGCCCACGCTCTGCTTGATATGGTTTTGATAAACGAACAACAACAAAAAATGGTCACGAATCTGCACTTGACTGATGATCTGAGCTGATGTGATGCATACACTTATCTGGCGGGAAGTCAACTGGGACTTTTGCAGTCATCTTGCAGTCGTGTTTAAAGCCCAGTGTTGGGAATAATGGAACCAAGTTTCCCATGGGTGAAATTCAGGGACCACCTCCTATGGGAGGGTCCCATTCCTGCTGGGCTTACTGAGAACTACCGCAAACCTGCCCTCACGCAAGCCCTCCCTTCACCTCCCTGCTCAGTCTAAGTGGCAAAGCGGGGGGAAAGGAAGGAGCGTTTCTGGAAATTGCAGTTTTCCTTAAAAGCAGCTTTTTGCTTGGCTTATCTCCTCTTATGAAGGATGGAAGACCATGTTTTCCTACCTTGAGACCAAGAGGTTTATCTGGAAATGTCAGTAGGGTTTGCAACAAGAAATGACACATTTTATTCCTTTTTTGTTAAATATAGGCTTAGCCAGTAGACTAGCTCACCAGCCCTTGCACCATCAGAGACAACAAGAATGGAAGATAGGAGACATGATGGGGAGGTGCCACCCAAAAAGGGACCCTCCCTATCCCATGCCTTGAGCTCCTTATTTTGGAGAAGCAGGAACATCAGACCTTGGCGAGATTCAAAGGCCTGAGATGGTACATTTGGGGGCCTCACTTTCTAATACAACTCTAGTTCATGGATTAAGAAGGGTGCCACGAACTGGAGGATGTGCCCAAAGGGATGACCGCAGTTTGACAGCACCCTCCTCAGCAGTGCATGTGGTCCCACCCCTAGTCTTTGCTGAGCCCATAGGCAGCGACTGTGCATAGCATCCTGCTAACCAACAAGAGCGAGTACCAGCAAAGTCAAGCAAGGAGACTGAACTATCCCTTCACCCTTTTAAAAAGACATATTTGTATTGATTTCGGAAAGGAAGGGAGAGGGAGAGAGAGAGACAGAAACATCAATGATGAGAGAGAACCACTTTTCAGCTGCCTCCTGCATGCCCCCCACTGGGGATCCAGCCTGTAACCTGGGCATGTGCGCTGACAGGAAATCAAACCCTGACCTCCTGGTTCATGAGTCAAAGCTCAACCAGTGAGCCACACTGGCTGGGCATTGATTTCTTTATAAGAATACAACGAGGCTCAGGAATTTTACAGAGTTTGAGAATGGCTGTTGTTTCAGGCAGAAAGCCCATGAGCTCAGATGTGCAGGAGGGATCGGAGGAACCAGCCCCTGGGGACATAACCCCATGTGATGTGAAGTCACTGGGACGGAGGGCTGGTGGTTTCACAGCAGAGGCTGGCCTATCCTGACACACAAACACACCTGCGGGGGCCTGGAGTCGGCCACCTGACCAGGGAGCTTCTGGAATAGGACTTTCCATCTCTACCAAATGGCTTCATGTCACATGGTTTCAAGCCTTTCCCCTCATAGTCACACTCGGTGCTCGGGCTGTATTTCCCAGCGCAGGTTATTCCTGGAACTTAGCTCCAGGCACCGTGGAAACCCACACCTTGATACGATGCCTCCCCATTAGCAGTGACTCTTCAAAAAACATCATCTCATTTTCCAGGGCACCACCTGAAAATATCTCTTCTAATTAAAACAACGGGCAGCTCACCTTTCCAATAGCTAGGGGTTCTTCTGATGCCAGTTTCTATTTTTTTCTAAAATACCATAGAAATGCTTCCTGGCCAAAATGCCACAGGCTTTCTTCCTGGAAAAATAATCAAACCAAATCTACTGCAGAACTGAAGTGTGGGTGGCAGTGTCCAAATAATAGTGATTATAATAGGACATTTCAGAGTCATAGCTAATATGTACCAGACACAAGGCTAGGCCTTCCTTCAATTTCCCCAACAATCCTAATCTTATCTCCATGTTACAGATGAGAAAGCTGAAGCACAGAGAGCCTAAGTAATTTGTCCAAGATTGCAGTTAGAAGGTGAAGAGTTAGTATGGGGATTTATACTTTCCTCATTTGACTATTGTCATTCTATTTTTTTTAAAATCATCTTTATTGCCCTGTTGATTTGGCTCAGTGGTTAGAACTTTGGCCTGCACACTGAAGGGTCACAGGTTCAATTCCAGGTCAAGGGCACATACCTAGGTTGCAGGTTCCCCTGCCCCACTGGGGGCAAGTGTGGGAGGCAACCAATGGAGGTGTCTCCCTCACATAAATGCTTCTCTCTCCCCACCCCACCTCCCACTCTCTCTAGCAATCAATGGAAAAAATATCCTCAGGTTAGGATTTAAAAATGTTATCTTTGTTGTTGAAAGTATTACAGATGTTCTCTATCCTTCCCATTGGCCCCCTCTACCCTCCCCTCCCCACCCCTGTCCCCTAGCCTTCAATGCACTATTGCCTGTGACCATGGGTTATGCATTTACATATAAGTTCTTTGGTTTATTTCAGGGGGGGGATCACGCAATTTGAACACAATGATACTAATACTTGCTCCTGCAATGCTCCCTAAATGTCAAACAACTTCACGAAAGGATTCATCATGCCTCTTAGAAGCAGAAGGAAGGTTTCTGTGGACACTCCTTCTCCTCTCTCAGTATCCCCTGTATCCTGGGCTCTTTTTCCCTGTGGGGTAAAGCCTCATTCGTGTGGTATGTGTGGTGCTCCTTCCTAGTCCCCAGGAATAAAAGGCAGACGGGGAAAGAGGAAGAGGAGGAAACAGAAGAGAAAGCTACACGATGAGTCAGGCAGTTTCCATTCCCAGGGAGGCCACTTCCTCCCTCAAATCAGGCCAACACCTGGCACCAGCAGGGCTGCTCTGTAAGGAGCAGAGGTAAATTTTCATCCATGTGAGGAACCATCTCCCCTGGGAAGGTAACAGTCCAGGGGCTATTGCTCTAACCTAATTAAAACCACTGACAATCTTTAGTCTTATTCCTCAAGAAAAGGCTCCCAGGAGGGGCCAGAGGACAAATAATGAGAAAGGACAAGAGCATGAGCTACTCTCCAGAGGGAAACCCCCATGAGCCCCTGGGGATGCTGAGACCCGGACACAGCACCCTCAGCCTGGGGCAGCAGCATCTCCAGCAGGCACCCGGCACTCCGAGCAGTGCCTTCCTTGGCAGGAGCAGCAGAGGCAGCGCCATCGGTGGGCCCCGGTGATCTGGCTGCCAACCATAGCACCAGGTGTCACTGCAGATTTCCCCACAGCCATCTGAGGGAGCAGGAGGGAGGAAGATGGATGATCCATATGGTTGTAGCAAGGGCTGCTTGTAGGAACACAGCTGAGAACCTCTGGAGACTTCCAGAGCAATCTGGAAAGAATGTAAGAGGCTTAGTTCTTAAATGAAAGGGGCAGGAAAGATGAGGCAGATGCAAGGATTTGGGGTTTATTATTACCCATTCTTAATACTCAGGCCCAAAGATTCCTGGATCCTAGAGGGAAAGTAGCTGAGGCTGGATGTGGGACTTGGGGGAGATACCGGCAACCCAGAATCCTTGCCCCCTCAATGCAACTTTGAAAGCAACAAAACACATTCCTGTCAGTGGGAAAAATTTCCTCTCTCTCTTTTTTTGAACATATTAAAGACAAGGTGGCAACATCTTTTCATGCACATTTCTTTGATTTCTCTTGTCCCTTCTTGGTAACTTTTGATGTGCTGACCTGCTGACCAGGTGGAGTTGATGCAGAATATTAAGCACATTGTTTCTAATCATTTGGAGCTTTTAGTAATGAAAAGTGCTCTGAATGGGAAACTTAAATTTCTTCATCAAAGATTTATGGAGTTCCACAGCTTGGCATAAGAGTGCATGTGTGGGGGTCCGTGAAATTATAATTAGATCTAGCCCCTGTTCTGAAAACACTGTAGTACTAATGCAACAGAAACTACCCATTCACACACACGTGCACAAACACACACATGTGCATGTCATGCCAGTGTGCACAGGCTCACATATGCAAGGCCTTCAATTTTCTCTTGGATCTGCCACAAGGGTCTGCCATCTGCCATTTGCCATCCACCCACAGGTCCTGGGTCTCCATGGAAAAATCTCATAGACTATGAGTTTCTGAAGAGATCTAAGGGAGGAAATTACCTTATAATCTTACAAAACCATGATCTAGAATGGCAAAAAAAAAGTACGCCCCAGTACTCTTGAACCTGTGGTAATGTACCCCAGGAATCACACAAGGATGCCTCAAGAAGTTGAGTTAAGGAGTCACATTTATTTTGAAGCTGGGACTAAGAGGGGGCTATGCTCTCCAAATCACATAGTGATAAGATGGCCACAACACCAGATTTATATAGGCAAAAATCACAAAGGTAGTGATTACATCTCAGGGTTAGGAATGAGGAACCTGGTTTGCAAAAAAGCAGTTTGTTACAGTAGATTGAGCCAATTAGTTATCTACAAAGATTAATTATAGTTTCCGGTCTTGGGACCACTGAGTCAGTGGAAACACATTATCTGGAGCCATAAGGTCTTGGGACCACTGAATCAAAAGAAATACATTATCTGGAGCCACTGGGGCAATTTAGAGTAATTGTGCGGTCCTGGTCTTCAGGTACAGAGGAATGTGTTTTCTAAAACCGGTATGACCACAACCAATGGGGTATTCAAATTGCAATCAATAGGGTATTCAATCGAATGGGATGATTTATTTAATTCAGAAAATCAAAATAAATTTTCCATTATTATAGCAAGCAAATAATGATGGAAGCCAAGTCAGCAGGGTGAAAATATCAAACAGCAATTCCCACTAAATATGGTTGGCACCATGCTTCAAACTCACAGCTCACTGCCTCTTATAGAGCTTGATCCTGTGCACCTTGTCCCTTATTGGCAGGCCTGCATGTTCCATGGTGAGTGGTATACAAGTGGTCAGCGTGCTGGCTGGCCCAGCCTTCAGGACCCTGGCCAAATGTTTAAAGCAGCAGAGCAATAAAAAAGCAAAGGGAAGTGATCCCATAGCGCCAGCAGCATCTGTGATGTGGGTGGTGGCAGCAGAAATGTTGAGGAAGCAGCAGGAAGATGGAAGGACTGAAGTTGGCTATACAAGAGGTGGCACTGGCAGCAGCAGCTGTACCCCAGAATCAGGTGTGGCAACCCTTGCCAGAAACATGAGGTGCTGGTAGCCACCACCCAGAAATCTGGACCCGCAGGAACCAAGGGGTGAAGCTCAGCCAACAGTGATGATGCATGCCATGCAGGTGGGTGGTATAGATCCACTTTGGGCATAGCGAGGACCATAGCGAAAAGGATCAAGGAGTAAGGCAATGGCAGAGATTCTGTTACTAAGACGAGTATTTTCTACAGCAAGCATAAGAAAGATGGGGAAGTGCTCAAAACAATTGGGGAAAAACTAGTGGGTCACCATTAGTCCTGGAAAGTAGCTTGGAAGTGGAGAAATTCCATTTTGAGACTCTTGTTGTATATTTCACAATCATTTCATAGCTAGAACTCCTAGTCCAAAGCTTTTGATGGCAGAACCCACACTAGGTTGCAGTTCAAGAGAAACCATGCCCATCCACTTGAGATAAGTGAATTTCACTCCTAGATGTGTGCCTAGGTTTGGTGTGAACTGGAATCCAGATGGGTCAGGGGGGTGAGTAATCTCAATATCACTGTTGCCCGGGAAGAGGGTCAGCATATTGGCATATTGACTTGGAGAGGAAATAGAGGTGAACCCAATGGAAAGATACATGGGCTTCGGGGCAGCCTGAAGATACATAAGACCTGGGATGAAACTGCCTGGCAGAGAGCCCTAGAAAAAGAACAGGGCAGAGGGAAAGAAAAGTTGAGCCCCAGAGAAATGCTCCTTCCCCACCTTCTTCATTTGTGCTCCGGATTGGCCCCCTGTTGATCTTAGATGAGTGATTATGTGGGGGAAATGCTGAGCTTTCTGCCTTACCTTTAAGAGGTTAAGGCTAATGGGAGACTGGCTCCCTCTGTGTGTCCCAACTGAAGACCCCCTGCGATCAGATCTAACACAAAAGAGCAAATAGTTCAATTCTATGATCTGCATGAAAATGAAAGGGTGGCATATTTTTCCAAGTTGAAGAAAAGAGGACTGTGTCAGTATAAATATCCTTTTTCAGAAGCCACAAAGAGAAAAGAGGCAACATTTTTGTTCCAGCTCTGTGTTCTTCCTTAAGTGGGCAATTATAGGGTACAAGGCTCTGAACAAACACCAGCATTCATTTAACTGCAATGATTACACCTTGTGGTCCTTTCCCCCAAATGGTCTCCTGAGACACTGTGACTCTTTCTCCAAAGCACATAGGTCCCAAGATACGAAAATCCTCAAATTTGCAGGTTGGAATTGGAAACACATGAATAAGAGAGACCACATCGCCCAAGAAGCCCAGATCCATTGGTGTGGCATTCCAGACTTTTCCTAGTCTGAACCCAAAGGTCTGACCCAGGAGCCTCAGTTTCCCTCACTTCCTGAGGGGGAAGATGTGAGGCCAGTGTGAGCAACTATACAGTCCTCAGTGCTGAAGAAGAGAGAGAGATGGGATCAGTGAGGTTGTGTGACCTCAAGGCCAAGGAGTTAAAGTTCAAATTTTAGAGAGCACTGGGGGTTTGAGATAGAATTTAGAA
>PVJC01049972.1:0-11940 GCA_004026665.1 Murina feae
CCAGGCCAGCAGGGGGGTGCAGCTGGGGACAAAAAGGCCAGCAGCAGGGGCAGTTGGGGGCGATTAGGCTGGCAGGGGGGCAGTGAGGGGCAACTAGGCTGGCCGGAGGGGACAGTTGGGGGTGACCAAACCAGCAGAAAGGGCAGTTGGGGGTGACCAGGCCCACAGGGAGGGCAGTTAGGGACAACCAGGCCAGCAGGGAGGTCAGTTAGGGGTGATCAGGCAGGCAGGCAGGTGAGCAATTAGGAGCCAGTGGTCCAGGATTGTGAGAGGGATGTCCAACTGCCAGTTTAGGCCTGATCCCGGAGAGTCCCAGATTGAAGAGAGTTCAAGCTGGGCTGAGGGGACCCCCCACCTCTCCTGTGCATGAATTTTGTGGACCTGGCCTCTAGACCTATATAAAATAATTCCCCATATCTCCCTCATTATCTTTTATTTTTCACCACAGGACTCAGTCACCTGTCATACCATATATATATACCATATATATATTTGTTTATGGCCTTTCTGTTACTACTAGATTATAAATTCCACTAGGGGCCCAATGCACGAATTTGTGCACCTTATAAGGAACTGTGGGCCATGAGGCTGCAGTAGGCACAGGGGCAGGTCTCAGCTCATCTTCTGTGCCCCCACCCAGCCTCTCCCACCAGAACCACTGGTCCCCTGTCTGCCGGCAACCACCGCTTGTACCCACTGATGGTGCTGAATAATTGGGACCAGCACTGGGCACCAGCACTGGGTGTGAGCAGTGGCTCTGGCGCCAGCTTGCAGGTACGAGTCGGGCCGGCAGTGGGTGTGAATGAGGCAGGTGCCAGCAACAGATGTGAGTGCCAGGTGGGACTGCAGCATGCAGGAGCAAAGAATTTTCAGTAACTACCAGAGGCTCATCCTGATAACAGCGACCAGCGCCCTGCCTTGGTCTGGCGCCCCTGCTCACCTACTCCACCATCCTGCCACGGCCATGTTCTGCACATGCCCCCTGGTGGTCAGCACACATCAGAACAACCGGTTGTTCAGTTGTTTGGTCGTTCCGCCGTTCGGTCTATTTGTATATTAGCCTTTTATTACATAGGATGAGAGCAGAGATGTTGTCTGTGTTTTGTTTTGCATTGTTTTCTCACTGCTGAATTCCCAGTGCATATAGTAAACATCCAATAAATATTTGTTGTATAAATATTTAAGGAACTTTTAAATAAATAAATATCTGTCTACCAAAGGGTAGTATTATAATGCCACCCCAAAATATTCCATTTTGGTATAAGCATTATTTTGATGAAAGCAACTGAGAAGAAGATACAAGAAAAATGTTTTTTTACATACTTATCAATAATCACTTTATTTTTTTTAATCTTTATTGTTGAAAGTATTACATATGTCCCCTTTTCCCCCCATTGACCCTTTCTAGCCTGCCCTCACCCTCCGCCCCAGGCCTTCAATGAAAAGTTTTTACCTTCATCCTAAATCAAGACATAAATTTACAAAGGTCTACCTCCTCACCTCTCTACCAAGAACAAAAGTTAATCCCGAAGATAATGTTAGATCCTTATCCATGAAGAACATGCTGCCTATGGAAATAGAGTTCTTACACTGGATTGCAAGGAAAGCATTCAGGCGATCTATGTATGGTTGTGAAGGCTTCATGGTAAGATTCATTGTAGAAGCAAAATCAAAGGACTACACCTGGGTTACCAGTGTCCAGCTCTGTGAGTCTGATGTGGGTAAAGCTCAGCCTCTTCTTCATCAGGCCTAGAAGTAAGGCCAGTGTCCAGACATTTTGTGTCATTGGTCAGTCCATGTCTGTTTACATCTAGCTGGTGTGGCTGTTCCCAGCTGCACTCTGGCTGGCGCGGTGCCAGGCCCAGGCTTTGGAGCCTGTGTAGCCTGCTGGGACACAGGTGGCTTCTAAACCCACGTGGCTGCTACAGAACATGGGAACAAACGGGGGCAAGCACTGGTTACCAAGAGAGAGGCTTTTGTTAGGCTAATTATATTATCTCAGTCTTGGAAAGGACAAGCCCTCTCTCAAACTAACCAATCAACTTCCTAATCTTTCTGAACTTGCATTGGACCCTCCCCCCTACAAATCCATTTCCTAGCTCTTCCAGGGTTGTGTCCCTTATGCAATCTGATCCTTTTCCCAGGCTAGACAGAGAGGCCTTTATGGCTGTCATCTTAGCTTCTACTGCACATGCCTCATAGTAGAAGCACCTTTCCCTGCATCACCTTGACTCTTCCTGCTCATGTGCTTACCTCCCCCAGTAACGATCCTTTGTGCCTGCTTTGAGGGATTAAGTCCTGAGAGTGGAGAATGCCCTGGGGGTTGTGTGAAACTGTAACTTCCTAGTGAAGCAAGCAGCTCAGTACCTGATTCAGCTCCCTAGTTTATTATCTATAATAATAAAAGCATAATATGCTAATTAGGTCAGACATCCTTTCTGATGACCTTCCAGATGAAGCCGGGAATGCAAGGGAAGGAAGCCAGGGTCCCTGGTGCCAGAGAGAAACTAGTGCCAGCAGCCAGGGGAAGGAAGGCTTGCTCTTGCACAGATTTCATGCACTGGGCCTCTAGTAGTTAATAATGTCTATTCCCTTTGCTTCCTTCCTTTATTAATATCTACCTATCTAAGCTAACAAAAACACCAATTGAATGCTGCATAACAAATTGTAATTCTTGTTTACTGCTTTTCGTGGTAACCCCCCATAACTGCTCACCCCCACATTTTTCTTTCTTTTGTCTTTTGTCTTTGGAAGATGGTATTTAAGCTGAAGTTCTAAGCTCTCTGAGAGTTACTCACTTTTCCTGGATATGTGCTATATATACATGACATATCCATGTTAATAAACTTCTGTTTGTTCTTCTCTTGTTAACCTGTCTTTTACAGGAGTCTCAGCCAAGAACTCAGAGTGTAGAGGAAATATTATTTTTCCTCCTGTACACTACCTATCTATGTATCTGTCTATTAATCTATCTCCTTAACCACTCAAAGATAAAGCAATCTTAAACCAGTGGCAAAGAGCATGCTTAGTACCCCAATTTTTTGTTCTAAATACCATCTCTCACTAAATAGAAGCAAGACTTCTTAGGGAAATAGCCAATTCCAAGTCTGAGACAGAGGGTAGATGGTAAGGCTGGGATAAGTGTTACCATATGCTGTGTCCTGATAAAGTAGAATTCAAGATTTTTCCTAGGTTCAGTTTTTTGTATGTCAGTTATACCTCACTAAAATTGATGTTTGTCTTTTATTTATTAGAGGAAGAAGGAGAGGAACTGTCTAATTAAACAGTTCTTAAAGTGTGGTCTGAAAATATTGAAGGATCTGCAAGGTAAAAACATCATAATATTAACAAGATGTTGTTTGCCTTTTTCCATAATTACATTTGCACAGATGATATAAAAACAAAGGTGGGTAAAAATGCCAACCACTTAGCACAAATCAAGGAAACAGCACCAAATTGTGCTTGTAGTCATTATTTTTTTTGTTATCATGCCGTCACAGTAAAAAAAAAAAAAAGATAGTGAAAAAATAAAGCCATTTTTACTCAAAATCATTAATTGTATTAAATCTCAATATTAATTATGCATCTTTTCTTATTTTATGTGACAAGTGGAAATAAAACATTTCTGCTACATACCAAAGTAGGATAGTTGCCCCAGGGGAAAGCATTTGTGTGATGGCTTGAGTTCTGAGCTGAACTAGCAGTTTTTTCATGGAATATCATTTTTACTTGAAAAAACTGACAGACATACTATGATTATTTTGATTTGGATATTTGGCACATTTTCTTAAACATAAATTAAGTGATCCTGTCACTTTAAGGAAAACAACTGACAGTGTTGGTTGCCAGTAATGAAATTTGAGCATTTAAGCAAAAATTAGAATTTTGAAAAACTTGAATCTGCCACTGCGAGCTTAACAGTTTCCCAATACTTTAGGGTTTTCTTATGAGATCAGTGGTGATAATAACAAATGTGATTCTTTTAATATTTTTTACTGAGAAGATCTGCATAATTCAGGCTAGTATTTTCCATGTGAAGAATGCACAAGGTGACAAAGTTATGTATGGGTAAAAGATCCATCAAAGTGCAAAGGAGATCAACAGATGATTTCAGATTCTACATTGCAACTAAATTTTAAGAAACTACCGCTAGTCAAATTTTGGTGTGGTATCAAAGAATAATATCTATGATATCTTTAAAAGGCCACTAAAATACTCTTCCACTTTCTAACTACTTCCACTCAAACAAAATATTGCAATAAATTGAATGCAGATGCAAACATGATAATCCAGCATCTTCTATTAGGCCAGATAATAAAGACATTCATGAAAATGTAAAACAACGTCTTCTCGCTAAATCCATTTTATTTTTGAAAATATAGCTATTCTTATAAAATATACTTTATTTGCGTTAATATAAAGGGTTTATTATTGTTATTTTAAAACTAATTGATGAATATATTTTTTAATTTCTAAATAATAAATATAGGTAAACAGAACCTCCAAAATAAAAGTTCAATAACTTTTTGTTGTTGTTAATTCTCATCCAAAGGTATTTTTCCATTGAGTGGAAGGGTAGGGGAGAGACAGAGAGAGAAACATAGATGTGAGAGGGACACACCAATTGATTGCCTCCTGCATGTGCCCTGACCAGGCTGGGGATCAAGCCTGCAATCAAAGTACATACCCTTGACTGGAACTGAACCCAGGACCCTTCAGTTCGAGGACCAGCGCTTTATCCACTGAGCCAAACTGACCAGGGCAGTTCAATAATTTTTTTTAATATATCTTTATTGATTTCAGAGAGGAAGAGAGAGGGAAAGAGAGATAGAAACATCAATGATGAGAGAGAATCATTGATTGGTTGTCTCCTGCACATCCCCTACTGGGGATCAAGCCCACAATCCAGGTATGTGCCCTTGACTGGAACTGAACCTGGGACCCTTCAGTCTGCAGGCTAATACTCTCTATCCATTGAGCCAAACCAGTTAGGGTTCAATAATTCTAAAGAGTGAAAAAGTGTCCTGAGACCAAAAAGTTTGAGAACTCCTGGTTTTATCTGAACAGAGAAAGTCACTTTGGAATGTATCTGTATTTTGTTCAGGAAAAAATTCATGAGTGGCTTTTATTGGTTATGTAAATATATGACAAACAGACACCTGCTGCTCTGGGAGGAAGGTAAGAGGATCCTTTGTGACCTGAAAAAAGGCTGTTCCTCAAAGCCTGGTGCACAGAGGTGGTCACTGTATGTTAATTTATATGGTAACCAAAAACATCCAGGGAGGAAAGTGATCAAACCTTGATCCTTTCCCTGTGAGATTCAATGTCTTTGTAACCACTCTGAAGGTTTGCGTACTGATGGGAACAAAGAACATAAAAGGACCCAAAGGGGAACTCACCACGATGGAGAATTCTGCATAGGTGATCCAGGTCCCACGCCAGAGCCTTTCTACACACAGGCCACAGAGGAACAGCTCCTACAAAGTATGAAACTGAAGATGGCAAACCTCTCTGGATCCAACTACCAGTCCAGTAGTTGGGCCTTAGGAATAGTGACTGAGCATGAATGTAAACTAGAAGAACTGTTTCTTGGAAACCACATGTGGGCCTCCACAGAGGTGAAGACTAGCAGGGCAACATTCCTGAGGTGGGGACCAGGCCTGGGCTGAACCACTTTTGTGCAATGATATCACAGAGCAATGATTTAAGGAGGAGCAGCCCACTGATTCAATTTTCTCGCTCTTTTTCTGGCTGATGTTTGGGACCAGAGTTTACTCCTTTGGACTGAATAAGCCCCTATTATTCCTGGATGATTGGCTTGGAGAGGACAGCTTCAAAATAGAGATATTCTGGACTTCATGCACATGTGAGGCCTCAACTGATTAATAGAAAGAATTTAAAAAACGGTGCTTGTATTAGCATAGCGAGCTGGCAAACCAGGTACAGTTCTACTAGATGCTGTGCTATGCTGCCATGAACAAGATACAATTCCTGGCTGCCAGGAAGAACAAGAAAACAGGCACCTGTGTTATATAGAAAAAATTTCTGTATTATGAATAAGTACAGAATGCTATGGGAACAGGTAGAGGAGTAACTCAACCAAGTCTCAAGGGGTAGGTAGGAGCATATTCCCAAATTGCATTCATCAGAACATTTATTGCTAGCTGGTAAAACAAATAATACCTCAATGTCAATGATTGAACACAATACATATTTATTGTTTGTTCAGCAGAGTTCTTGGTGGTCTCCTTTAAATATGACTCAGGCAACTTCCCTTTTGTGGCCACACCAACTTATAGCTTCAAGGCTACCTAAGCATCAGCCAAGTGGAATATAGGACAGGAGCTGGGTGGAGTGGGGATGGAGATGGTGCTGTAAAAAGGAAAGACATGTCAGATACTTAACAACTTGGGCCCAGAAGAAGCACACATAACTTTCATTTATATTCCACAAGAGGTCCCATGCATGAATTCATGCACAGGTGGGGTCCAGCCAGCCCACCCCAATCAAGGTCGATCAGGCCAGGCTGGCGGGGGTGGGGGGGGGAGACACGGGTGGTTGGTGGGCTGGCCCCATCCCCTGGTCGAACTCCCAGTCGAGGGTACAATTTGCATATTAGCCTTTCATTATATAGTATTGGCCAGGACTAGCCACATGGCCCCACTTAGATGCAAGAGTCATAAGTCATATAAGTTTCTTGGAAACTTACATGACTTATAGGAAAATATGAAATGATTTGGTGAGCACACAGCATTGTCTCTGTCTCACAGAAGAAGCAATTTTTAAGTTAAAGGATTAGAGGGGGTAAAACAGAAAAGATGAAAGTGGAGAGGTGGAGAGAGGGTACTGCACATTAAAACTCCAGGGCTTGCCCTGGCCGGTTTGGCTCAGTGGATAGAGCGTCGGCCTGCAGACTGAAGGGTCTCGGGTTTCATTCCAGTCAGGGGCATGTACCTTGGTTGCGGGCACATCCCCAGTGGGGAATGTGCGGGAGGCAGTTGATTGATGTTTCTCTCTCATCAGTGTTTCTGGCTCTCTATCCCTCTCCCTTCCTCTCTGTAAAAAAATAGTAAAATATATTTTTTTAAAAAAAACAAACAAACAAAAACAAACAAACCCCAGGGCTAAAGAATCTTGATGTGCTGTGGCTGCAATGAAAAGTTTCAGGGGAAGTCGTGATAAGCCATGAGGTTGAAAAGGTAAGCAGAGCCTTAGCATAAAGAGTCTGCAAATTTCAATCCCAAGTTGTTGTATTGGGTCTGAAGATGAGAAGATGGATTTTAAAAAGAAATAGAGTAGTAATTGAGCATATTTGATGATTGTTTGAATAAGGAGTGGGGCAACGAGGGGTGGGGAAGAGGCAAGGATGATGCCATTTACAGAAACAGACTTCGGAGGGGGGAGAGCTGTTTTAAAGGGAAATATATACTTGCGAAATAGCCAAGCAAAGCCAGAAGGCATTTGAAAAGCTGGGCCTAAAGACAGATCTTAACTGGAAATAAAAGATGTGATAGTCATCAATATAGAGATAGTGCTTGAACCTATAACTGTGGATGGATTATATAGGAGAGTGCGAAGAGTCAGAATAGAAGCAGTGATGTGCTATTCAGTGCTTGACAATCAGCTCTCCAGCAAAAGAAGCCCTGATGTGCAGCCTTTGCTGACTTTTATGGTGTAAATACTCCCACTGAGGTCAATTTCAAACTACCAACTTGTCATCACTGAACATGGAGTTGTGAAGACATGCACCCAGTTGGTTCTTGAGAGCTGCTGCATGCCGCTTCAGCACACCACAGAATAGAAAAGAGCCCTAGCATGAATATTTAAGGGATAAACAGAACAAAAGAAATATTGAAAGAAAAAAACATTCTAGGAAAAACAGGGGGGAAAATGCAAGGAGGAAACAGTTGACAATTCACATTCACCCCTCACCCCCAAAAATGAAATACAATGAAAACGAAACAATGTCCATTATATTTAACATCAAGGAGATCATTAGTACCCTTTATAAGATTAGTTTTAATGTAGACAGGTGACAGCGGGCCTAGAAGTTAATGTGGAATCAAGTATTATAAAACAACAACTGCAGATACTGTAATTCTTTTTTTAAATATGTTTTTTCCCTTTATTGATTAAGATATTACAAATGTGATGTTATCCCCCTATGTCCTCCCATCCCCCCATTCCTGCCCTCACCCTCACCCCCTGTTGTCCACATCCATCGCTTATGCTTATACTAGGGGCCCGGTGCACAAAAATTTGTGCACTCAGGGGGTCCCTCAGCCTGGCTTGCGCCCTCTTGCAGTCTGGGACCCGTCAGGAGATGTCCACCTGCTGGCGTGCCTGGCCAGCCTGGGTGAGGGGCTGATGGCTGTTTGCAGGCTAGCCAAGCCCCCCAGTGTGGACCCTCACTTCACTGGGGTGTGGCAAGCCTGGGTGACGGGCTGAGGGCCATTTTCAGGCTGCCGACAGTCCCTTCAGGGTTTGAGTCCCTACTGGGGTACCTGGCCAGCCTGGGTGAGGAGCTGAGGGCTGTTTTCAGGCGTTCAGACTGCCCACAGCTCCCATTGACCCAATGTCCCAGCGAGGCTGGCTGGAATCAGATTTCTGGGGTTTATTCATCTTCTATAATTGAAACATTGTTGCCATGAGCAGAGCTTCAGCCAGCCTAGGCAGGCAGTTGCAACAGAAGCTCGCTGTTTCCTCTAGCTCTGTGGCTGCCGGCCACCATCTTGGCTGGGTTAATTTGCATACAGCCACTCTGATTGGCTGGTGGATGTGGCTTGTTTGGTGGGCATGGCTTAGGCATCCTGGAGAAATTGTTAATTTGCATATTACTCTTTTATTAGATTAGATGCATGCATACAAGTCCTTTGGTTGATCTCTTCTTCTCACCCCCACCCTTCCCTACCTTCCCTCTGAGTTTTGAGCATCTGATTGATGCTTCTCTGTCTCTACATCAGTTTTTGTTCATCGGTTTATGTTGTTCATTATAATACACAAATGAGTGAGAGCATGTGATATTTATCTTTCTCTGACTGACCTATTTCACTTAGCATAATGCTCTCCAGCTCCATCCATGCTGTTGCAAATGATAGGAGTTCCTTCCTTTTTACAGCAGCATAGTATTCCATTGTATAGATGTACCACAGTTTTTTAATCCATTCATCTGTTGATGGGCACTTAGACTGATTCCAAATCTTAGCTATTGTAAATTGTGTTGCTATGAACATAGGGGTGCATATATCCTTTCTGATTGGTATTTCTGGGGATATGTTTTAATTGATTTTTTTACATAGAAAAAGGGAGAGGGATAGAGAGTTAGAAACATCAATGAGAGAGAAACATCGATCAGCTGCCTTCTGCACACCCTCCACCGGGGATGTGCCTGCAACCAAGTACATACCCCTGACTAGAATCGAACCTGGGACCTTTCAGTCTGCAGGCCAATGCTCTATCCTCTGAGCCAAATTGGTTAGGGCCAGATAATTCTTGAACACCAAGAATATAAGAGTGGGTCCTATTTTCCAAAAGAAATATAGAGTTGGTCCAATCATTAAAAACCATAATGGAACTCACCCTTACTTCCCTCCATCTCACTCCCCTCACACACATAAATGCCTAGATTCTGTAGTTCTATACCTCTCACAATGGATCTCCAATAAAGTGGCACTATTTTCCCAAGAGGCATAGAAAAAATGTATGGTATGTGTACTAGGTTGTGCTATTGTCAACCTGGTTGACTGCAAGTGATAAAAAACTGCTATTTCGGACTGGAAAGGTGATTTGTATTATACAGCAGGTCTTCAAATAACATTACTTCATTCAACATCATTTTGTTATGTTGATGAGATGTTGTGAGAATTTAACTATTATTCATATCAATTAGTCTTTGATAAAACTTGTCTCATATATCATTTCGCTTAAAGTTTCAGAATGTGCCCTAACCGGTTTGGCTCAGTGGATAGAGTGTCAGCCTGTGGACTCAGGGGTCCCAGGTTCAATTCTGGTCAGGGGCACGTACCTTGGTTGCGGGCACATCCCCAGTGGGAGGTGTCAGGAGGCAGCTGATCGATGTTTCTCTCTCTTCGATGTTTCTAGTTCTCTGTCCCTCTCTCTTCCTCTCTGTAAAAAATCAATAAAATATATTTTAAAAATAAATAAATAAAGTTTCAGAATGTATTGACCATATTAAGTGAGAACTTAATGTATACAGTAAAACAATTGGAAACCCTGTCACCTGTGGTAACTTGGAAGATAGAAACTGTATCTAAGGAACTTTTAGATTTAGCTGTGGTATTTCCAAGCAGAATGTTTAAAGCACCAGTTGGTTAATACAAGCTGCATGTGAAAAAGTACTAAAGAAGGAGTGACTTAATTTTCAAGCAGAATTTAGAAGAAATTGAAAATTCAAGACTTGCTTCTCTTGGAAAACAAAACTGTTCCACATCCCCAGCTGATCTGTTGTCAGCAGTGAGAACGTTGCCAGGTGTTATAATAGTTGGTTCAGGTAGGACCTCCATTCAGCAACCTCAATACTTGAGTTCTGGCTAAGAAAGAATTCACAACCAAGACTCAAACTATAAGAGAAAGATTATTTAGAAAGTCACAGAGATGGAAGAAGGGAGCTATAGGAGAAATGGGCTCAGGAAACAAGTGACCGAGGCAGAAGTAGGCCCTTAGAGCTTAGGTAAAGAGGCAAAGAAAACACGCCTGGGGAGAAGAAAAAGAGGAGGGGATGGGAGAGGTATAGGCATGCTCCCAGGAGAGAAAACGCAGAGTCCTCGGTCCTAAGGGCTTATTGGGTTGGAAATTTTAGGGGAGATTCTCAACAGACAATGTATCAGCTTTCCAGGTGTGTCCTTTCAGGGTTGTGGTCTGGGGCAGGAGGTCATTAGTCAATGCAGCTGCTCCAAATGTCAGCCATGGCATCGCTTGTCCAGTTTTGCTGCTTTTCTGGGCCTGGAGCTAAAATAAAACTGAGGCCTAGGTGTATTTAATGCAGGTCAGAACCTCATTACCTTGGGGGCTTAATGCTTAAGAGCCATTCTCCAGCGCCTATTTTTGTTCTCCTTCTAAGGGGGTCTAATCTACACGACTAGCAGCATGCCAGGGGAAGAAAGATCAGGGGATGGTCTGAACCACATGACCAGCGATATGCTAGGGGAGGAACAGTTACCCTGGGGGCAAGTTCCTTGTTTTCCTGGTTTTGCTTGTTGCTACACACTGGGGGCTTACTTCCCTTGTGGCCTTCAGTACCTGGCCTGTCGTCCTTGCTCTGCTCGTGTCTCCCTAACTGCCTCCCTCAGATCCAGGCAGCAAATGATTCTCAGAGTAAAGATCAAATCAAAGGTTTTGACTGTCAGACTCTTTGCTGAACTTCAAAAACATTAAAGATGATGCCTAGTAGACCCTCTCAGTTAGTCAAAAGTGCTTCTAGTAATCTTAGGGACATGGTCCCAAAGAGCTCTAATCCCAAAATGACTATGAAAAACTCTAAAGGATGGGCCTCTCTCAAATTGTGGATATGATTTCACCTAATGACATGGACTATAAATCTGATACATAGAAAGCCCACAGTTTTTTAAGGGACTTGTATCAACTCAGACTAAAAGAGATTGAGATTGTCCAAATTGCAAGTAGAACTTTGGCTCCCAAGTAGAAAACAGGCTGAGGAAACTACAAACACAGGCTGTTTTGTTTTTTATGGAAAAAAGGATATCTCAGAAAGTCAAGATCCTTGAAGATGAAACAGGAGCCTCAAAGAGCAATAAACGAGGAAGCCACTTCACAGAGCAGAGCTAAGCCCTAATCAAGGAAGATTCCTTGTCCCCAATGTAAAGGACATGGCTACATGTGCCCCGTTGGATTTCAGAATTGCTATGATCCAGTGATTGTCTTGTACATGCTTGGGTAAACGTAATGCGGTATATACATACA
>PVJC01049973.1:0-11970 GCA_004026665.1 Murina feae
TGTCCCGCCCTGCAGCCACTCTGTGCACTCGGGAGGTCCCTCAGCCCGGCCTGTGCCCTCTCGCAGTCTGGGACCCCTCGGGGGATGTCCACCTGCTGGCGTGCCTGACCAGCCTGGGTGACGGGCTTTAAGGCTGCCCACAGCTCCCATTGACCCAACGTCCCAGCAAGGCTGGCTGGACGCAGGTTTCTGGAGTTTATCTTCTATAATTGATGCACTGTTCCTTTAAGCCAACTAAGGAAGCCTCCTCTGCCTCACCTCGCAGCAGCGTCTATAATGACACAATGTTACTTAATGGTGAGGCCCGGGCTGCTCTTTCCTTCAGCTCCCGAGGATTCTATGATTGTTATATTGTTTCAAATCTGTGTTTCGCTAGAGCCAGTTTAGTTGGAGTTGAGCTGAGCGGGCGCAGCTTCACTTTCGCTCCTGCCGCAATGGAAACGGCCGTTTACTCAGGTCCGTGAGTGGCGGCCGCCATGTTGGCTGGGCTAATTTGCATACAGCCGCTCTGATTGGCTGGTGGGCGTGGCTTACCTGTCTCGGAGAAATGGTTAATTTTACTATTTTGCTTTTATTAGTTTAGATGATATGTGATATATATCACATATCATAAAACTCATTTAAAATGATCAACTCAATGATTTCTTTAGTATATTCTCAGAGTTGTGCATCTGTGGCCACAATCAATTTTAGAATATTATCTTTACTGCCCCCCTCAGAAAAACTCCATTCCTCCTAACTGTCATCCCCCTAATTCCTTCAGTGACTGGCAACCCCTAGTTCACTTTCTGTCTATAGATTTGCCTCTTCTGGACATTCCATGTGGGTGGGATCATAGAACCAATATGTATTTCTTTGTGATGGGCTTTTATCGGTTGGCATGTTTTCAAGGTTCACCCATGTTGTAGCTGTATCAGCACTCATTCCTTTTGAGGCTGAGTACTATTCTGTTGTATAGATTTACTATATTTCGTTTATCCACTCATCTATTGAGGGACATAACTTGGCTCCATTTAATTTCTCTAGTTAAATACTGAGTAGAGCAGGAAGTCCTCTCATGTGCCAGAAACCCAGGAGTCAGCAATGACTTGGACTCACTTCTAACCAGCAGGGTCAAACTTGATTCCAGGTCTTAAAAAATGCAGAACCTGTGCTTGTTCTCAAGTATCCCTTGCTTACACACCTCTCTACCTTCGACCTTTATCTTCCTCATCTCCCTTTTGCTAGCCATGCCCAGCACACTCAAAAACTTTAGTAGTGGCATCTAAGTGTTTTAGTGTGAAAATGACTTCACTGAAAACTGCCACTAAGGAATCCAAAGTTAGTATCTTGACTGCTCTTTGAATCCAAAACTCTTGTCATATGTATCAATATTAATAGTGCTTGTGGCGCACTAAGATGTCACAGAGTGGTTCCATCATACTTGTCCCCAAAACAGACGTCCAGACTGAATACATGAAGCGGAGCCTCAGACTAATTAGTTAAAATAAAGCAGCTATTGGGTAAAAGGCTGTTTGTGAGGTTATTCTCATTATTACAGACTGAGGTCAGTGTTAGTGCCAGAAGACTCAGGACTCTGTTCAGGTCTGCACACCTTACTCACTAAGTCATGATTTGGCTCTGTCACTCCTTACCAGGTCTTCTTGTGCATTTAGGTAAATACAGCATCTATTTCCAGTAGCACCTATCTAGCATGTTGAGAAATAGACAATGTATAGTCCTTTTCTATAGAGTTTACATACATTCTCATAATAATAGCAAATCATTGAGATGGACATCACTTTAAGTAGGATGTGAAAGGAATTCAGAGAAAGCGACAGTAGTGACCATGTGTGCAGAACTGGCCATGTTCGAGGATGTGCTAAGGCCTTACACAGATTTAATTCTTACAACCGTCCTTTGAGTAGAAGCGCTTATCTCCATCCTGCATGCGTTTGAGCAAGGGGTAGGTTATTTCCCCCCCATACCAGACCTCTGGCAGTGGTGGGGCCAGGCTCGTCCTGGCGGGGACCTCAGTGCGCATGCTTTGGATTCCAGCCGAACTGCCACCTGCAGCCCTGAAATTCCTCGTCATCTTTTGCTGTCACCACCGAGTTCTGTGTATGTGCTCTCAGAGTTAAAGTAATATTTTCCTTTTTTTCTTTTGAAGAGCTCTGTCGGTCTTTCTTTTATTTTCTGATCTGTGAAAGTAGTGCGTACTCTCTGGAGGAAAATGTCAGAAAACACAGTACAAAGAAGAAAAGGTACTTGAACTCCTGCAACGTAAATGGCGCAGAATTAAAGACAGGCAGAGGCTGCAGTTGTGATGGCATCTGGAAGGTGGTTTGATCAGGTCCCTTCGTGAATGGTTTTTCACTAGACTCTGAATGTCCCCTGTAGTGAGCTGCCCAGAGAAATGCCTGTTCCTTAGGGTCTTGGGTCCACTATGTAGGAAGGGTTTGCTCTACGAAATTTTAGGATTTGTTTGCAAGCTTGCCCCTTGTTTCACAGGATGCCCACATGTTGCATCACTTCAGAAAGTCCTGTTTGATTGTTGGGGTACCTGCATTATGCCTTAGAGACGTGGAATTTTTTGTTGCTGTGGGAGATGCACTCAGAATGCCTGCATGAGGTGCCAAAAAGACATCTCGGTCCTTTGGAGTCTCCAAAGAAAAGCAATGTCTAGTTTGCCCCCTCCGGACCTTCCCTCCCTGCCGACAGTGGGACGTTTCCTCCTTCTAAATCATTGCTGGTGGATCCCATGATGTGGCGAGCGTGGAGAAGATTAGAGCCTGAGGAGGAGCCTGAGGGTTTTGGCAAGGATGGGTGCCCCACGGGATAGTGTATTCAAGACAGTGGTTGGTGGTTTGGCTCTTGTCACCCCCCCTCCCAGTGCTGATGAGATTTCTGCCTGTGTTGGTGCAATGCTGGCAGTGGGGAATTGGGGGAGGGGGAGGGAGTGTGTGTGGAAGGAAGAAGTTAGGTGGGAAGAAACAGTTTATAGAGGAATTTCAAGCATATTAGTGTTTAGTAAGAGGTAGGATACTTATATATTTTACCCAGTTGAAACAGTCATGTTATAAAATCTTGTCATCATTTTGGGACTGAGGAAATTGTTTCAGAGAGTCAAGGATCTTTGTGTTAAGCCACATGAATAAAATGAGGGTATATTTCAAATGTTTCATTTGTTCTTGCTTTGTCTTATGTTTTGTAGTAATTAGAGCCCTGGTCAGAATTGAGATTTAGAATTTTATATTTTAGGGGAATGAGAGAATGCTGGGCTGTTGGGCTCAATTTGAATTCTCCAGGGAAACAAAGAAATAGGATTTTATTCATTCATTCAGCAAACTTTCTTTTGAGCAACTGATGGTTTGCAGGTGCTATGCTAAATGCTGTGAGCAAGACATGTGCTCCCTCTCATGGAGCTCTCTGACTGCTGGATATAAAGACGATTAAGTGAAAACAATACAGCACTATAATATGCTAAGTCAGCAACAATCTCCCACCCTGTCAAGGATCAGTTGTTTCCCACTAAGCAGCAACAGTTACATTCTCTGTGTGAACTGCGAAGGGCAGATGGGAGGTTGCATTGAGTTACCATGCTGGGGAGGCGATGCCCTGCTTCAGAAGAGGGCACTCCCGCCTCTGACCCAGCTGTTCATGAACTTCTGACAAAGCAGAGGGCATGCATGGCTGGCATCATTTCATACTTTTATTTTTGTGAAACTATGACTATGGTCCTGGGGAAATGTTCATCACTATCCCCAACAAACAAAAATAAGGACAAAAAAGACAAGTTACAGATAAGGAGAAAATTTGACCTGGAATATATAAAGAACTCTCAAAACTAAATGGTAAAAAAACACAACACAGTCCAATTAGAGAATGGGATGAAGATACGAAGAGACATTTCACTGAAGGCAGATGAGCACAGGAAAAGATGGTCAACACCACTAGTCATTTGGGAAATGTAAATGAAGCCACAATGAGACATCACTACGCACTGGAATTGCTATGAGAAAAAATAGTAACGATACCGAATGCTGGATGTAGATAAACAGGATCTCTTCTGCCTTTCTGGTAGAGAGTAAGATTGCACAAGCTGTTCTAGAAAACACATCGACAGCCTGACAACTAATATATACACATCACAAGTGGCCCGGTGGCGGCACGCCTGGACATTGTGCCATAGAAATGAAAACTTGGTCATTTGTCCACACACAGTCTGTGCATGATTGTTCACACAGGTTTCGTTTGTAATAATGGAAATGTCCTAGAATAGGCGAATAGTTACACACACTTAGTGTATCTGTATCAGGGAACACTACACAGCAATAAGAAGAAATGAACTGTTGGTACACGCAACAACTTGAATGGATCTCAAAGGCATTGTGCCGGTGAAAAAGCCAATTTCAAAGGTCACATACTATCGGAATCCATTTATACAACGTTCTTGAAAGGCTGCATTTTGGGAATGGAGAAAGATCACTGGTTGCAAGGGGAAAGGGAAAGGCTGGGGAGGTGGCATAGGGTATGTGTGTGACGGTAAAGGGTAGCATGGGAGATTTCTGTGGTGATGGACTAGGTCTGTATCTTAATTGTCGTGGTGACTACATGACTCTATGCACGTGACAAAATGGCACTGACCTAAACACACACTTTATTCCAATGCCAATCTCCTGGTTTTGCTATTATACAATAGCTATTTCAGAGTCAACCAATGGAAGAAACTAGGTTCAAATACCAAAGTGTTTGATAGCTACCTACGCAACATAAGACACATGTTACCAACACAAGATCTCACTGATTGCTGTTTATTAATAAACTAGAGGCCCAATGCATAAAATTTGTGCATGGGTGGGATCCCTACGCCTGGCCAGCGATGAGACTGATCAGGGCCAGATCAATCAGGGCCGGGCCAGGGAGGAGACGATGCTTTCTGGGATGGGTGCAGAAGGAATGGACTCTGGATGCTGACGCAGTCATCGTGGGCACTTCATCACTACATAGTTCCTTGCCTCACCCCCTCCTCCTTCCCTCGTCACCACGCCACCACTGCAGATGGGCGGGCAGTGGCATGGGAAGGGAGGGACAGGGCATGGGAGGTTGGCTGCTAGCCCCAAGGAGGGAGCCAGCCCTCAGCCCCCCTGGGAAAGGGGCTGCATCACAGCCATCCACCCCCGATTCTCTGTTCCAGCCCAAGAACTGGAGGAGGGACTTCAGGAGGTGGGCTGGCCGGGGGAGGTTGGCTGTGGGAGCTTACTGTCCTGTGTTGAGCGTCTAGCCCCTGGTGGTCACTGTGCATCATAGCGACTGGTCATTCCAGTTGCTTAGGCATATATACACACACACACGCACACACACACATCTACCCAATTACATGAACAATGGCTAGTTTAGAATGAATGCTGAATGATATAGTCTATCTTCTTACCCCTGATTCAAAGAAAGCATAGAGACAATGGGTTCAGACTACATAAAGCTATTTGAGAAAAACTAGATAAAAGATTTCTAGGAATATTTTACCATGTTTCAGAAGAAAAATAGAAAGTGAAATATATGGCTCTGTTTATAAGAAAGTTCAAAAAGTCAATATTATAGATTAAAAATGGAGAAAAGTCAGGTTGATAATAGAGATAATCTTTTATTCTACTTCTCCATTCTCAAGAAATGTTAAACAGACTCAAATTAATTCAGGGGGATTATACATTGGGTATTTGGGATTAGGTTGTATTTAGTAAAAAATATCATTAAGCAAGAGATCAGTTTCTATAATTTATTAAAGCATAGTGCTCAGGAGGTTTGAAAGGAAAAGTGGGAGCAAATTCATGAACGAAACTGAGTAAGTTACTCACTTTCTGGCTTAGTGCAAAGAAAAAAATACACACACACATATATGCAAACATATATGTGTGTATCTGAAAATATCATTATTTTAGTAGAACTGTTGCTCTCCAAACCTAAGCCTTTTTCTATTAGTTCCCTTATAGCTTTAAGTTTTTCAGCTACTTTTTGAATTACCAGAGATATGCCACATTCTTTTACATGACAGTATTTAATAACTTTTTGGAATCCATTCACTAAATAAATACTTATTAAATACCTGTTACGGGTTATTGGAGATGGAATTCTTTTCACATCCTCAAAATGAGATTAAGTGGGGATGGCATTTAATCTCTGGTCAGTATCCTTGGGGCTGAAATACCAGAAGTAACTTCATTCAGATGGAAGTTTTAAACTGTTGATTGGTTGGGGCTACACATCCTGGTTTGTTGGGGCTTGTGGGGGACAAAAGCTTGACTTTTTGGGAAGAAATCTCCAAAGACAGGCACTAAAGCTAAAAGCATTTTTTCTCTCTCTCACTCACTCTCTCTCTCTGCTCTTCTCTTCCTTCCTGCTCTCTCTCAAATAATAACCACCCTTACAAGTTGCTCCTTGATTTTCAGTTTTAGATAGGCCCTCCCACATATCTAAAATCTGAATAGGGATGAATAGTGGTTAGTGGTTGGTGGGTGGGAGGGATAAAGAAAAAAGTACCCCTGTGTAAGGTTCAAAGAGATTAAAGAAACTAAAAGGCTTCTGCACCATAAATAGTAAGCATTCTTCTACAGCAAGATACTAAGTATTAGAGGCCTTTAATAGTGAAAATAAAGTTCAGTCAACCGTGAAGATAGACTTTGGCAGGTGTGCCCAGGGGCTTAAAGCAAATATGGCACTGGGCTCAGTTAAACAGGAGTTCACTGAATTTATATTCTCTTTTTACTTCCTGGGAGTCTGTTTCTAAGGAATGACCAAATGTGTCTGCTTCCAGAAATGCTTACAGTCATTTAGCTAATGGGGGAGAGCGGGGTCAGTACAAAATGGAGACTGGCATGCAAGGGCAGAGATAAAACTGACAAGTAAGGGCGGGACTTATAATAAAATATTTCTTGGTCATATTAAATGTGTGGAGACTCTAATTAGAATTTGAACAATAGAGCAAAAAAAAAAACTGAAAATCTGGAAAATGTTCTGTTATGTGCCAAATGAAAAGTTGTGAGTATGATATGTAGAATCTTTCAAAAAATACAATTTCTTGAATTGAATATGATATGAATAGAATATGAATGAATTGACAGAAATGTAAGCATGGCAACTAACTGAAATGTACACATTAGAGGGCAAACAGACCCCAGAGGCCTCAGTCCTTCGTTATAGTCCACTTTGTGCCTTCCCCAGCACCCAGGGGTGCAACATAGCACATGCGTGATCAGTGCCTCATTAATCTAACAGTTTATGGGTTTTGCTTCAGAAACATCATGGCCTAATCAAACACCTTAGATTTTTCCTTGATTTTCAGTTTTAGACTTGCCCCAAGGCCCTCCAACATGTGTAAACCCCAGAAAATAGATTACTACTAAGCCATGACATGACTTTTCGCTGGTGGCTTCAGTGAGGTAAAGCTTAGATTCATTTATCAAGTCTCACTTTCTCCATTGACACAATGTCAAAAAATACCTTCTCTGAGGAAAGTCAAAAGTGGGCCTAAAATAGAAGTTCACCCTGAAATTATCCTAATATGTCTCAGGACTAATGATCAATTGATAAAAGCAATAGTACGCTAAGCACATTCTCACATAGAGCCCCCATATTAAATTTAATGGGAAAAGCAAGGTACATTTTCGCTGCACATTGATTTTAGGACCACACCTACCTCATTGATACTCAGAAGCAGCTGATCTCTGTGACAGCCACTGGGCAAAGCTGCTAAAGGAACATTGCTGACTATGTCAAGAGGTCTTTAACAATAGCATGCAAGCCATGGATGGAGGAGATTTTTAAAAGATTGCTAAACCCTCATCCTAATAAGAAAGACCCTTGGAAAGTTAAAAGCAGGGTGGGTGTCTTCAAGGGTGTTTTCCTCTCCTGGGTAGTAATTAAGTCTTAGGCTTAGTAACCTACATGTAGTTTGCTCATCTTAAGGCCACAAAATTGGACCATTTCTATAAGATAGTGCATCATATGTGATTGGCTTTTATAAGTTTTATAATCAACATAGGGTCTTCAAAAGGTATATACATTTTTGGAGGAAGCCAGATGGCTTTTTTTTTTTTTAAGTATGTTTTTCTTTTTTAATTGATTTCAGAGAGAAGAAGGGAGAGGGAGAGAGAGCAAGAAATATCAGTGATGAGGGAGAACCATTGATCGGCTGCCCCTTGCACACCTGGGATCGAGCTCACAGCCTGGGCATGTGCCCTGACCAGGAATCCAACTGTGACCTCATGGTTCATGGGTCAGTGCCCATATGGCTCTTGATAAAATTGGTTCACGTTGCTTTTTACACGAATACCCACAAGTCATTTTGATGGTAGCTGACACTTAACATAGAAATAAAGCAACACTAAAACAATCAAGAATTTTGGCGTAGTCCTCCCTCCCATTGCATCGACTTAGAGTTCACTGTTTCCTCCACAAAATAACTTTGCCCTCTCATTTTTGACATGTCACTCACCGTGTGGCAAAGGATACTCTAGACATAACTGCTTGTAATAGTGACAAGTTGCCAAACATGATATAGGCTGAAGACATTTTGTACTTTTGTAAAAGGGATAAGGGAACCATAGAAGGGCAGCTGTGTATTCAGTGACCAAGCACAATGACGAAGTGCCTGTCGATTAATTCTGCGACCATCCCTCAGCTCACATCGAGAACTGAGCTCAGCAGAGACATGAGCTCAGCAGTGGTCATGCGGTGAGGCTGCAGGATGGCACACATTTAGAATGCAGACTGGTACCCAAGTGGTGACCTTCAGCCTCGGCATTGCAACCTGCTGGACAGCCACGAACCAATAGTCAGCCCTTGGGTAAAAGGGAATATGAAGAGGTGAGGGGGAGGCCTCTCTAAAAACAAAGAAGGCACAGTCCAGTATGAAGCCCAGGTGGTTTAGGGCTTCTCCTGGCCCCCTTCTCACTCTAAGCAACCTGGACACTGGTTAGCGGGCTTATACCATACCTCGGAGGCTTAAGATCAGAGGATTCATCTAGAAGTGAGAGCCACAGGCTGGGAAGCCCAGAAGGATTATGACACTAAAACTATTTTTATGCTAATACTTCGGCATTATTTGCCCTTATCCTGTTCAAATCTGCATTGCTGGTACAAATGCAATGGTGGGAAAAGCTGCAATTTCTTAGCAAGAATCAAGGCAATGGCACAAAACTGTACTGCTATATTCTTCATGATATACTTGCAGAATTTTAAACAGCTGAGTTCACTTCAAGATCTTCATGAAGTTGTAAAAATTACTTTATTAATCTCAGCCTTTGATTACCTTTTCAATATTCTGTGTGACAAAATGAGAGGCATAGAGCCCTGGTCGGATGGCTCAGTTGGAGTGTCCTACAATATGCTAAAGTTGTGGTTTGATCCTTGGTCAGGGCACATATAAGAATCAACCAAGAATGCATAAATAAGTGGAACAACAAATTAATGTTCTCTCTCTCTCTCTCTCTCTCTCTTAGCCTTTCTCCCTTCCTCTTTCTCTCAAATCAATAGATGAATAAATAATGAGAGGCAGATACAAAGCAGTTCCGCTGTGAGCTGAAGGGTGAGCATTATCTCCAGGAAAAGGATGTGTGCTAATGTCTGACTTGCAAGCTGAATTTGTGGCTTTTTTTCATGAAATACCATTTTTACTTCAAAAAATGACTAACAGAGAAACCATAGTTACTCAGACTTGGGTATTTGGCAGACATTTCCTTTAAAAATGAACACCATGAGCCTGCCACTTCAAGGATAAAAACTGACAGTACTTATTGCCAATGATAAAATTTGAGACTTTCAAACAAAATTTAGAGTTTTGGGCTCTGGCTGGATCTTCTCAGTGGTTAGAGCACCGGCCTGAGGACTGAAGGGTCCTGGGTTTGATTCCGGTCAAGGGCACATACCTTGTTTGCAGGCTCAATCCCTAGTGCCATTCAAGGTGCATACGGGAAGGAACCAGTCAATGTGTCTCTCACATCAATGTGTCTCTCTCCCTTTTCTCTCTCTCTCTCTCAAAAAAAATTATTCTCAGGTGAGGATTAACAACAAAAAAAAGTAAGGTTTTGTGTAAGTTATATCCACCTCCATGACCTTGACAGTTTCCCATTAAAGAATTTTCTGATGAGGCAGATGGTGATGTAAGCAAATACACTATTTTGATACTGTATATTGAGACTTCAGCATAAAATTTCTGACCTTGGTAATCAAGTGAGTAACAAAATAATGACATGTACAGACATGAATGTTAAGAAAAAGAAGAAAACACCTCCCAAGGATCCTTTTCCTAATTTCTATAAGGTGTGTTTGAAATGTATATACAGGAGTATCATAAATAATATAAAACCATTATTAAAAACAAAAAAATATTGTACAGGCAAAATTTATTATAGTAACTCT
Source organism: Murina feae (assembly GCA_004026665.1). Taxonomy (NCBI): domain Eukaryota; kingdom Metazoa; phylum Chordata; class Mammalia; order Chiroptera; family Vespertilionidae; genus Murina; species Murina feae. The sequence continues at coordinate 10,396 of PVJC01049973.1, forward strand.
GTGGCTCAGCCTTCAGCTGTGTCTTACAGTCATGCTAATATGAGGCTGAATAATGTAAAACATGATCATTAATCTTAACTAATGAAGGAGGGAGAAGAGGGAGGGACCAGGAGGGCTAAAACAGGAGGAAGGGATGGAATCAACTGAAATATCTTAACTTTTAAAATCAAGTAATATCCACTTAAGCATATTGTTAAGAAATGAGGACAAACTCTTAAAGAAGTTGAAATTGGTTTCCACTAAGTAGTAGGAAGGGGTAGGTCATGAAATTGCTGGTATGTGTCTAGATCCTTGTAAGCCATAGATAGTTTTAAATGCCTTACTTCAATTAGCTTAAAATTTAAAATATTTAAATTGATATCAAATAACAAAGATAATATATATTTAACTTTAGAAACACATTTACCAAGAAAAAAGGCATTTGCAAAGAAATGTGGAGTTTATTAACTTTTGTTGACAAAGCAATCTAACCTATAGAAAGCTAATAAGATGAAAAATATATTTGTAAGTTGTATAAATAAGCTTTCTGTCCAATTTTTGTTTCAAACTAGACATAACTGGAAAGAAAAGACAATTTACCACCAGGAATCATAAGCTGACCCAACCTGCTGACCTGTGTTGTTTGGGCGATATAGTTTGTTGTTCTTCTTGTTATAAAACAGGGGAGAGTTCAAATGAATCCAGACTACCTTTTCTTGTAAAAGCAAAGCCTGCATTCCATTTGGGCACCAACCAATCAAAGCTGAGTAAAAGGCAGCAGGTGTCACCCCAGCTTTCAGCATCACACATTCCACCACCAAGTAAACCTCTATAAATAAGAAAACAGAAGGTAGAACAAGAAGAACCTATCATTCAGGAATAGTCAGAAATGTCACATATGTGTGTAGAAATGAAGAAAATTCTCATTGTCTAAAATGAAACAGATGTTTATTTCCCATTACTTATCCAAACCTTGCAGTAATCTGACCCAGACTCCTTGTTTAAAAGTTTGTAGGCTTGATCCCTAGCTAGTTTGGTTCGTGGATAGAGTGTTGACCTGCAACCAAAGGGTCCTGGGTTTGATTTGGGTCAAGGGCATGTACCTTGTTGCAGGCTCCACCCCGGCCCTGGTCAGGGCTCTTGCAGGAGGCAACCAATCCACGTGTTTCTCTCACATCAATGTTTCTTTCTGTCTTTTCCTCTCTCTTCCACTCTTTCTAAAAGATCAATGGAAAAATATCCTTGGGTGAACATTTGTTTGTACGCTTGAAAGAAACATTCAGTTTAATTTTGCTATGTCCTGTCCTGTCCATACACACACACACACACACACACACACATATCTTAACTAATAAAAGTGAAATATTAAAATTAACCGTTTCTCCGGGACGGGGTAAGCCACGCCCACTAGCCAATCGGAATGGCTGTATGGAAATTAGCTCAGGCAAGATGGCAGCCGCAGCCCTGGAGGCCAGCGCAGTGCCAGCGGCAGGGTGAGCGAGATGTGGGGGTGGGCCGGAGGGAGATGGCATGGTGATGGTTGGCGTGGGAGTGGGGAAGCGATGGGAGGTTTGGGTGGGGGTGGGGAAGCCATCG
>PVJC01049974.1:0-11964 GCA_004026665.1 Murina feae
GGGTATGTCTCCTGAGATGGAGGAGTGCTCCCGAGATGGAAAACATACACCGACGGGTCTGAACTGGGCTGTCTGTTCCAGGCTGTGCTTATTCTCCCACCAAACCACTCCGAGGCCCCAGACCTGTGCCCACATCAGCACCCGGGTCCAGACTGGCCCCGCCCCCGGGAATGTCTGCCTCCTTAGGCCTGTCCCGCCTGGGGTTCCAGCCTGGGCCGCCAGATGGATCTGTGGGCAATGCTCCAGCTGACCTCAGACACAAGCTCCGGAAACCCAAAGGGCATCACCCGTTCAGACCCCGTCTCACAGATGAGGGTGGAAGCAAAGCTGGCAATGACCTGCCCTGAGTTGTAAGTTTTGGGGGCCTTCACTTGGCCAGGCTGCAAAGGACATGTGGCCTGGCCTTGCCCGGGGGGAAGGTTCCTCCCGTTTTGCATGACTCACCTTATCACGCCCTTCCTGGCTCTGGACCAAGCCTAGAGTGTCTGGCTCACAACTGAGGCATCGTCTCTGGCCTTGAACACAGTGTAAGGACAGCCGTGGCTTTAAAGTCAAGTCAAGTCAATCGGAATTGAATTCATCTCCGCCGCGGCTGATCTATGTGACCTTGGACACACACATCTTAACGTGCCTGACCCTCCATCTGTCCCATAGGACATGGGGAAAGTAATATTTATTACAAAGGCAGTTGTAGGACTCGATAAGGCCAAGCGCACAGAGCACCCAGTAGGTGCTCAGTCTGTGGCAGATACCTCCTACTCTGCGGGACCAATGCTCGTGGCGGCCCTGAGCGGCATGGCCAGCCTGGACTCAGCCTGCACGCTGGCCGGGCCCTTGCCCCTGGCTGCCCTGAGCTGTCTGCCCAGTTGGAGCCACACTCTATGGGCAGTGGTTTTGAATAAAGACAGCAGCACCTTCGGCTGCCTCGGGGCCCTGGACTCATGTGTTCCTTTTGCGGCAGCAGAGCTTCCTGCAGCAGAGGAAGGGGTTGGGCTAAGCAGGAAGCCAAGAGGGCCATGGTCTTCATCTCCCTCAGGTAGGCTTCCTGGAGTGGTGGCACCCAGGGAAGCAGGCCAGTTCCTGAGGTTGAGAGCACTGGATGGACAGGAACAGGAACGGAGCAGGGCCTGTCTCCCAGCCTCTCCGGACTCAGCTGCCCGCAGCTGTTGAGGAGGCCACAGGGAACCCAGGGAAATGCCACATGGCATCTTGCCTATGAGGAACCGACAAAGCATTCCTGTGGCCATGAACCCAGGGTAACTCAAATCTGGGACAACGGCAGGAGGTGCTATTCCCGGGGTGCCGGCGAGCCTGGCCCCACTCTGTCGCTTTCCTTTTGTGACACCAAACTAGCTGCCACACCTCTTTGCTTTCAGATCCTAAAGGAGAGCGCCGACTGCTGTCGCTTCAGGAGCAGAACCGCAGTCCTCTTCCCGCGACGGGGGAGCTGCGCACTCGCTTCTGCTGGTGGCATCACGGGAGGAAGTGGGCAGCAGGTGGGGTTAGCAAGTGTGTGGTTCCGGATGCTGTTGTGGGCGGAATTCCCTGCAAAATGCAGCCTTCACCCCAGGACCTCAGAACAGACTGCATGTGGAGACAGAGGGGAAAGAGGGAGTTAGGCCGCAGGGAGGTCGCCAGGTGGGCTCTCGCCTCACAGCACAGGTGTCCTGGCAAAAGGACATGTGGGCAAGGACACACGCACAGGGAAAACCACAGGAGGACTCACACAAGGAGAGGCTCAGAGAACCCAGCCCTGTCCAGGCCGCAGCCCTCAGGGTTCCGAGGCTAAGCCCCCAGCCTGCGGCAGCTGGTGATGGCAGCCTGGCACACCAAAGCCAACGCCATCTTCTCAGCCACGCCGCCACGAGGGACATGTGAGGGCAGCTCTGACGCATGGGGCTGGCAGTGCCGAGGATGTGCCAGTAGTGTCACACGGCCCTGGGCTCAGGTGCCGCCGCAGCTGCAGATGAGCCTGAGCAACCGATGAAGATGACCACCTGCCCCTTTAAGGCCATTCTTCCCGGCCGCCATCCTGTGACGCCCTCCACAGGCACATGCCTTCTGAAAGTCTGGGTACTAGTACACAAAGCCATCTTCATCTTTGTTAAATCCGGCCACTGGCAGTGCCTGCTTCTTCTTGCGCGGGGGCCTTCCCAGAACTATGGGATGAAGGGCCGGAACTCAGGTTCCAGGTGCAGGAGGTCAGAGCAGGTGGCCTGCCCCAGGTCAACGACTCTCTGAGGTGCAGGCGAGAACTCGGCACATTCTCATGGTGGTTGGGGCCAACCTGTAACGAATAAAGTGCTGAGCTGCCTAGCTTCCTTCGCAGCAGAGAGCTTTCCCCGAGGATCTTGGGGAGAGGTGACTTGTCAATGGCATCTGTAGCTGATTTGATTGCTCCTGGATTCTCTTCCCAAATATCACCACATATCAGCTGAACATCCTCAAACAGCCCTGACATCCAGCAGTTGCAGCTGTAACACAAAACGGTTAACATCTGTTCAAAATCCCAGTAAGAGGCTCTCCACATGCACAGAGGGATCTGGAGGCCTCTGGGCCAAGCTGCTGCTGGCTGTGCAGTGACTGCTGGCTGTCCCAGGTCACACGCCTGCCGTAGGAACAGAGCACAGGTGTCCTGGCCAAAAGCACATGGAGGAGGACACCCCGGCCAGGAGTGGGAGCTGCTTGCCCATGTGGCCAGCCCTGTGGAGTGTAGTTTTCCTCCTCGATGCCTGTTCTGTATCTCAGCTCCTGTTCTGGAAGTCTCTGCCGGGACCCTATCGGGTCTGCTTGTTCAGCCCTCACAGGAGACGAGTTGTACCACGTCCATCCAGTTCCTCAACGGCAGGAATGGGCACGATCTGGAGTCGTCTGTGTCATCCTGGGCCACGGAGCTGGCAGGGCCCCGGAGCCGATGCTAACGTGGGGCTGGGCCCTGAAGGATTGCTACCTGCTAGGACCCTCTCAGCCTTCCTGGACATGAAAGAATGGTCCTCTGGATAAAATCCGATGCAGGAAGGCTGAACTTCTTTTTTAATAAATGCCGTTTTCCTCTCCACGTTTCACCTCCAAGTGTCTTTTTTTCCTGTTCTGACTCTGATACCCATTTTGTGGAGATGCAGAGAGGAGGGCACACTCAGATTCTAGGTACCAGTGGGCACTGTAAAACCACATTCCTAACCAGCTATTCTCTCGCTTACGCAAGCTCAACGTCCCGGGAAGGTGGAATACCATGTGGCCTGCCCCTCGAGGTGCTGATTCTATAGGCCCTGGCGCTCCGGGCCGGCTCTGAGAACCTGTGGAAACTCCCGTCAAAACAGACTCGCAGCCATGCCAGGGCCAGCCCATCTGTCCCCACTTCAGACTTCTTTCGTTTTGCCTTTCCCCAGAGACGTGGCCTTCTGTTGCATGAGAGAGGAGGGGAGAGGTCCTTAAAGCGTCACTCACATCAGTGTTCCTAATACTCCTTCAAATAAAAGGTGTGGCTACAAACTTCAGGAACGCATTCAGAAATGTGTCTCACTTGCCCCAACACCATACCCGGCGAATGAAGCCAGGCACCTCAGCACTTTATTCATCAGTTTGGCCCCAACCACCATCTCCCAACCACTTCTCCCTCCACACGGTGTGGCAGTGGCTGGGAACAGCGTCTTAGGAGCCAGGCCGCGCAGCGTCTCCCCTGGGGAGCTGCTTCCCCACAACCTGTCTCAGTCAAGGGCGCGCTCCAGATCTTGGGCGGCTGTTTCACCCACTCCCGCTTCCCAGAGAAGCTGCTGTTCTAGCCTGCCAATCAGATGCCCCTAGCTGGATGGTTTTAGGAGAGTAGATAGCAGGGCTGTTTGCAAAGGTGCCTGCGGGGTGCAGGCAAAGCAACACAGAAGATGGTGAGTGTCCTGTTTAAGTTACAACCTCACAATGAACCTTTAGCTGCCACAGGCCTGAAGCAGTGACGTGGGAGGGGGTCCTCAAGCACGGATGGAGCCAGCCTGCAATGTTCCACCAGAGAAATGACCAAATGGGTGGCTTTCTTCTCTCCAGTCTCCTACTGGGCTGCCCTTTGGACACACTCAACCCAAAGCCAAAGGGCAAGGGAACTAAGCAATGGAATGCATATATTTCAGCTCTGGGGGACACAGAACAGGGTCCAGAAGGGTGCAGAGCAAAGTTAGAGGGGCCAGTAAAAGACGCCAAGCACATTTCCCAAAGACTGGAGCAAGCACTTAGTCCCAGACAAGAAAGAGGAGAGAGGAGGGGAGAGGTCCTTAAAGCATCCACTCACATCAGTGTTCCTAATACTCTTTCAAATAAAAGATGTGGCTACAAACTTCAGGGACTGGAAGACATGAAAGTATGCAAATGACTCCATTCTCACACAGAAGACCTCGTTTCCATAGGCAACACTGGACAATGAGAGCACCGGTGAAGAAGGTGGGTGGTGATGCCTCATAAGGTCCTGGAGGCGTGTTAGTGTTTCCTGTGGTTCTGGATGCAATGGAGGCGCTTCACTGGGGAGAAGGTCACAGCAGGGAGGACACACCTGAACAAAGACATGCAATCAGAGGGACAAAGGTGTAGGCAGAGGCTGGGGAATTGCCCGAATGGTGCGATGCAGTGCAGTCATGGAAAGGAAGATGTAGCAGGGCTCATATAAAAATACTGACTGGTGCCACAGGGGGAGATTTTAGAATGCCAGAGAAAGAAAGACAGACTTGGTTATCCAGTGGTGGGTTGTGCTCGAGTGGTGGCACTGACCTCACAGATAACTTGGATACAGGACAGACTGAAGGACGCTGAGGCATGGTGAGGTGCAGGACGTCAGTCAGGAGGCAAATGGTAAAGGGGAGGTGACTGTAGACGGTGTGGGGGGAGGAAAGGGCAACTGCAAAAAGCCATCGTGAGGCTGACACCAAAGATCGCCGGCACCTGGACACCAGGCGGGTGGGAGGCAGAAATCAAATGTGCTTCTGAGTGTTCTTGACTTCCTTTTTTAAGAATAGTTTCTTGATATTTTTAGAGAGAGTGAGAGAGAGAAAGAGCGAAGAGAGAAGAGAGAAACATCAATGTGAGAGCATGACATCAGCTGCTGCTGCATGCCCCCCACTGCGGATGTGCCTGAAACCCAGGCATGTGTCCTGACCAGAACCGAATCAGCTGCCTCTTGGGACACAGGATGATGCCCAACCCACTGAGCAACACCGGCCAGGGCTTTGACTGTCTTTCTATGCACATGTTTATGCCATTCATCACAATATGGCCGGCTCATAAGGAGAGGGTGTGTGACCCAGTTATAGCGTTAACATGCTGCAGGACGTCTACATCAAGCTGCTACGTTTGGTGGCTGACAGTAGGGATTTGATGTGAGAAGCTATAATAAAGGGGTGGGTTTTTAAAGGAGTGAAACGTGGGGGGACGTGGGATTCAGGACAGAAGGTGTGAGGCGTCTAAGGGAAAGCAGCGCGGAGAGGCCTGCAGAGCGCCGGGCGAGTAGCAGTGGACACTGAGGACGGGCATGGAGGGGGCCCCAGGAGTGAAGAGGGTCTATAGCTCAGGAGCCAGGGTCCCAGCACTATCATCCCAGACACTGAGAGTCTCTGCAATGACAGTAGAGGAAAGGGGTGACTGTCCCCGGTCCCTGGGTGACAAGATGGTTTCATGAAGGACCTGCTCTCTTCAGTCTGGATCTGCAGCCTCCCACACCCAGCTCCCTGCTTCCCTGCCTTGGGGAGGAGAATGCATTCGTCTCCCTTTGCTGCTACAGCCAATCCCCACCCACTATTGGCTTAAAACAATACAAATTTGGTATCTTCCGTTTCTGGAGCTCAGTACTATTAAGTGGGTCTTACATGGCCAAGACCAAAGCATTGATAGGGATATGTTCCCCGGAAGCTTCAAAACAGCAACCATTTCCTTGCTTTTCTGCCTTGCAGACAGTGCCACATGCCTTGGCTCCTGGCCCTTTTCCTCCGTCCTCAAAGGCAGCACACTGCTATTTCCAGTTCTTTCCCTGACCTTGACTCGCCTGCTCCCGCTCTGGCTCAGAAGGCTGCATGTGGTAACGTTAGGCTCCTGACAACCCAGGATGACCTCCCATCCCAAGATCCTCACCTCAGTCACTGTGAAGTCCCATGGAAGATAAGACACTCACAGGTCCTGAGGATTGGTATGCGCGTTTTGGAGGAACATTATTCTTCCTACCATAGGAACACACTGTGTCCCACTTGGAATGCTCTGAACTCTTCCAGACATTATTTGAAAGAGCTCAGAGAGCACCTCCTCTGGGATTCATTCCCTGACACCCCAAGCAGTGCCTCCTTCCTCCTTCCTGCTCCCACAAGATTGGACCCAATCCTCAGAGAACGAGAAACTTGGTCATTTCCATCTACCCATGGACCAGCACAGGCTCTGGTTCTCAGGGTGATAGGCTTTTTTTAAAGGAAGAGGAAATGGAAAATAAGAGAAAAATGGGAAGAAGGGTGAAAATTGTTGAGTCTACTTAAGCCAGGCCTTTTTCACACTCTTGGTTCATCCTCTAAACAAGTCAGCGGTGTAGGCATGGTGACCCCTATTGTCCGTGTCAGCAGACCAGGACTCAGAAAAGAGAGCTGCCTTGTCCGTGACTGAGCTAGAAGCTCTGGGCTGTTTGCAGCCTACGTTTCGCCATATCCCCTTAGTTTTATCTACCCCAGCCACACTGGATTGGTGCTCTTCTATGATCACATTAACTCATTCCCACCACAGTGCCTTTGTATATGTTTCTTTCTTTGCCTAGAATATCCCCTCCTTCATCTCTTCATGTCACCTACTCCACCACACTAGGTGCTTCCTCAAATATCTCTTCAGTACGGCCTTTACGACCATTCTCTCTTTCATAGGTTCAGTGTATCTTCCATCTAACAACTTTTTCCAGCTGAAATCAAACTCTATGTCTATTACCATTAAAGAGGTCTAGGGAGGCAGAGACTTGACCTACTTTGTTCACCGTTGTGTCCCTAGAGCCTAAAGCAAGCACCTGGCATAAAGTAGATGCTTCTCAATAAATACTGATTCAGGGAGTGAATGAATGAAAGAATGAAGAATGAAATGAAAGATGCTATCATGACACAGGCAGGCTGAGGACAAGATTCTGGAAGGATGATCTGGCAGGGAAAGGGTTGAGCATTAAGCAATTGGGATGATTCTTACGTAAGACTGGGTGCAATACAAATGGAATACACCAAAGTGGAGAGTTTGGCAAATGTATGGATCCCCATGGAAAATGAAGGATGCATGTGCAGTGTGTAGGCATTTTGTTCCCTGCAGACCAGCTTCACTCTGATCCAAGTGAGGCCTAATGCTTTGGGAGGCAGGGTCATGTGGCCCTGGACATGGCTGTGGAGCCAGGCCACCCAGGGATCAATAGCCACGCTCTGCCATGTGCCAATTTCAGCAAAACAATTACTGTTTCTGATCCTACTTTGCTTTCTTACAGAATGAAGATGACAAGTTCTAGTTTCCAGGGCTGGGTATAAAGATAATTATTGTCTCCTCTGGCTGCCCCAGGGGGACACTGTGTTTTAATGGATCACATTGCTCCATGGAACCTGCCCTGCAGCTCTGCCATGAGATCTGAGTGCCTCAGACCTGCACAAAGTGAGTGTGTGATTCCCTGAGCAGGAGTGCACAGGGAACCCAACAGGTGAGGCCAGCCTGCATCTGGCTTCCTGTCAGCAAGTCTGCCTCCAGCATCATCCTCTCCTCATCAGTCTTCATTACAAGGAGAGAATTAGAGCTGAGAGGTCCCACCACATTCCCAGAACTGCCTCACTGTCACCCTTATAATGACCCTGTTTCCCCAGTACTATATGAACCAGTCACAGGAGGGGAAGGTAGAATATTCTAAATCTCTAAAGATGGAGGTAAATGCTGTGTTCACCTCCTACTATGACCACATCAAACCTACAACTACAGAACAACCATCACCACCTGGAGCTTAGCTGGAGAGGGTCCTATAGCTAAGGATGAGCAACAGAAGCCACATGGAGCCTGGGAGAAAGGGCAGAGATGCTGAGCAGGCTGGTCCCACACCATGTGTGGTGGCAAACAATCAAGAGGGATGTCTCAGCTGTGGAGGTTCTCCTTGAGGACTCAGGAGTCCCAGCCCTACACCAGGCCCCCAACCCAGGGCTCCAGTGCTGGGAAGAGAGGTCCCCACAATTTCTGGCTTTGAAAACCAGTGGGATTGAGACTGAGTGAGATGGAAGCAGCTGAAATCCCAGGTGTTCCTCTTACGGGCCCACACATGGATATAGTCACTGACAAACTCCCTTGCTCTGAGCTCCAGCACTGGGGCAGCAACTAAAAAGGCAGCAGGGATTACTGAGAGGAACAACTGCATGAATTCAGGGTGAGGGCTGGAGGGGCATCTGTCTCCCAGAGAGAAGGGTGGGCAGAGCCATTGTCCTTTTATTGAGCCCTCCCTGCACCCAGCCTGCACTAGCAGGCTGGCACCAAAGCTGGGTCTCCGTCAACCTAGTCCACACCACCCGTCTCACTATGGTGATTTTCTGAGATCCTGTTCCACCCAACCTTCAGGTCCACCCAAGCTGCTTCCACTGGCTTTTCCATACAAACAGACTATCCTTGCTTATGCTTCAAACTTTCCTAAAACCTCTCAAAGGCCCACAAATCCCAAACAAGCTGCCTCTGGCCTCAGTGTGGCCCTAATTTTGCTAAACAGCCCAGGCCAGCACTAGTGGCAGTGGTCTCGATCCGAAGCTTAGCCTCGCCCAGGCACCTCCAAGCCCAGCGCAAGTGGCAACTATCTGCAGGTCACTTTGAAATTCATGCCAAGTGACCCCGGGGAGGACACGGTCAGCAGCCAGAAGCGCGTGGATCCCTCACATTCACTGGCTAGAACCGACGTTATGTTTCCCTAACGGCAAGAAGGCTGGGAATGTTGTGCTCTTGAACCAGGAAAAGGAAAGTTTAGTGAGCACAGAATATATGCTTTGGCAAACATGTCTTAAAGGAAATAAAAAAATGAACATCCATGTACCTAGCCCTCGGCTTAACAAATAGACTTCCACAGTATCACAAAAGCCTACTTGGGTCCGACACTCAGAGGAAACTTCTTGTGTGAACCATTCCTTACTTATTTGTGTAATTCTAACACTTGTCTGCATTTTATATTGACATTTTGAAGTATTTTCTATCTTGAACTTTATATGAACTAACTCATAACGCATATATTCCTTTATGGCTGCTGTTCTGGCTCAATATTATGATTTTGAGATTTATTCACACTGACATGTGCCTCTCTAATGAATTTATTTTCTTTGCTTCCCCACATTATACTATGCAAACACACTGCTACTGTCTGTTCGAATGTTGATGGATTGTTTTCTCCTTTGCTGTCATGAATGGCGCTGATAGGACCGTCTGTGCATGTATCTCCTCATGAACTTTCTCAGAAGTATTTTAGAGTGCACACCAATGAAATCCTTTTCTAAGATGTAAGGTCTTCTCAGTTTCCCTAGTAACTGACGGCCTGTTTATCTCTAAAGAGAACTGTACGAGAATCAGTGCTGCTGGATGTGTAGCAAGGATCACCATCCATCTGCCACAGAGCGTGCGTTGTTAGATCCATTTTGGAAACAGTGTAGAAATGAGTCCTGTGATGGAAGCACCATTGTTTGGGATGAAAGACTAGTGATTGAGGCATCTGTAAATCTATGCATGGTGATGCTGGGAGAGCACTGCGTGGCCAGGCGAGTCCTTATCTAAAGGAAAACTATCTACGGAACACAAAACCTCCCATGATGGAAAATCTCGCTGTGATGAGCGAGGTCCCGGTAATTAACCTGCCACCAGGTAGGTGACTGATGCCCCTGTAGAACGCGGTTGTAAGGGGCTCCACGTTGGTCTCTGTCACTGGCAGTGGATACATTAAGAACAAGACAACCACGCTAGTTTGGCTCGGGGTAAAGTCCTGCTACTTTGTCCACTTCGTTCTTTTGTTCTGCAAAGGAGCACTGCAGTGGCCGAGAAGAGAGATAAACTTCAGCCACATTGTTGTCGTTTTTTCATCCTGATCCTTGAGAGACTCAACTACAGGAGACTGAATCCCTTTGGTGTGCACTCATACAGAGAAGCAATAGCCTCCAGTCAGTGCCCATTCTGGGAAATTTTTCATATTCGTCTTTTCCAGATTTCTTGTCGCTGATCTTCAAATTTTGTCATTCCAAGTCCCTAACCATTAGGCTAATCAGTGGCCATTGCCCATGAAAAAGGGTACATCTATACTTCCCACTATTTCTTCTTTCAAAGTGAGACAGTTTGAAAGTTTTTCCCAATAAAAGAGTGTTCTTTCCCACTGTAATTTATTGTTACCTCTGATTGGGGCTATCAAAACTGGCTGGTGTGGGCACATCCTCAGAACCAATTATAAATCAGGAATAAAAAATTTAGTCACAAAAAACTCTTGTAAGACTGAAAATCTGAGTTGAAGGAGAGGTATTAATATGGCAATAAATTTCATTAAAATCTGAATCAAATGTTGACTCAATTCAGTTGTTGTTTTTATGTGTGTATTTTCAGTGTCTGCTTAAGCTTGGCCTCATATAAACCACTTGCAGATGTCCATGAGTGCTGCAGAGCAGGGCACCATGACAGCTAGCCTGTCGGATGGCAAGCTAGTGTGCCATTGCCATGCACTCAGTTACCACCAGGTTCCAGTAAGAAACTAGAAACCGTTTAATAAAGAGGAAATACTTGATGAGTGACATCAGAAAAAGGGTGGCATTGGCAACTATATGCTCCCATTCCTCCCCAGGAAAACTTAAAAACCAGCAGGAACTATGAGAACCAACTTTGGCAGAACTCCAGAAAATAGTCAAAAACTTACAACAGCCAAGCAAATGCTGAATGAAGAAAGAGAACATTTAAAAACGTTGTGAAATTCTTACTTGCCTTTGCCCTATCCACTCCCCAGCCTGCAGTGGTCTGATGGACTGCAGTCCCATTCCCAGTGCAGAACCTGGTCTCTGCTCCAGCAGCAGAACAGACCTCCTTCACAAGTTATTGCGTTTAGCTGATCTAAAGTTTCTGGGAGCTTCCAAAGAACTGACGCAAAGCACTCACCTCTTTTCTGCTTAACTCAGAACTCACAAAAAGTAGGAAAGCAGAAGACAGTGACCAAAAACATTATAAGATGAGGATACCTGGGGTCACCTGGAGCAAAAATCACAGCTGAGACACATAGAGAATTACCTAAAGCTGGGAGGGAAAGCTGATGAGAATTTCTCTAGGATCTGCAGAACTTCAGAATCACATATGCATGCTTTAGGACAGGTTGTACACTCAGAAAAGAGAGGAAAGGCCCTAAGCTTCCACCTCTGGCTGACCTCTAAACTCAACAAAAGGAGCTTGGCTGAGTGTGGAAGGAGTGCTATAACACAGAGCCAATCCAAAAAGGCTGGTGGAAGTGTTTTGGGGTTTGTTGTTATTGTTTTACTTTTAGTTCCTGGCATTTGAGAAAATCTCCATCTCCATTAGCTAAGCACAAGCTAAAGAAAGAGGGACTTCAAGACCACACTCACAAAGGACATACTCTGTGCAAAATTGTGTGGAAAGGTCACTAACCAAGTGGATAACTATAACCTTCAATAATAAAACATATCAAACTCTAGAAAGAATGGGAAGAATATGATTTCCAGTGTTATCATATAAAATTTAAATGTTCAGTTTTCAAACAAAAGAACAGAGATATAAGGAAATAGTAAAGAATGTCCCATTCAAAGAAAAAAAGAAAATTGACAGAAACCATCACTGAGAAATCTCAGACATTAGAATTACTAGGAAATAACTAAAATAACTGTCTTAAATAGCTCAAATAGCTAAAGAAACCATGTACAAATAAAGAAAGCCAGAAAATTTAGGTATGAAAAAATGAGAATATCATTGAAAATATAGCAATTATAAAACAAA
>PVJC01049975.1:0-11962 GCA_004026665.1 Murina feae
GAGAGAGAGAGAGAGGGGCTACATAAGAAGATCACAGGAGAATGCAGGAAAGAGACCAAGTTCAGGAAGAAAGGCAGGGAGACTAGTACCGTTTTAAGCCAGAGAAAGCATTTTGAATGGCAGGACAAGACAGACAACATGTGCATGAGGGCCTCCCACCTGGACTGGCGCAGGAGCGGGCCTTGGAGTACTTTTCTGAAGCTTCTGCAACTAGCTTTGCAAACCCTCGAATTGAGAAAAGCCATTACTGAATGCCCCGGTGCCTTGGAGGTAGCAAAACAAAGCAATTGTGTCACGGTGAGCTGGAGCCGGGCGCCACTTCCTCTCCTCTCCCGTGGGAAATGAGAGTGTCAGCAGCGTCAGGTGCCTCTGTGATCCTACGGGTCTGTCTCTGGGCCCCTGTCTTCCAAATGCGTTTAGAATTGAATGATTCTTCTCCTGGCGCGAACTGAAGTGATCCCTCTACACACCCCCACCCAGTCAGCAAGGATTTGTCAGTGTGAAACCCGCGAAGGGTAGGCAGTAAGAGCCGAGGAAAGAGGAAGATACCAGGGTGCTCCGGACTCTAGCCCTCCGATATAATAAATGGCATGTGAGATGGAGTTGGGGGTGGGCAGGGAAAAGATGCATCATTCACTTTCATTGAGGTCACACTGCCCTTCTCTGCTCTTTCCAGAGAAAAGCTTTTTTTTTTTTTTTTTTTTTTTTTGTACATGTAAGCCACACTCACACATGCATGCTCCCTGCAAGAAGCCAACAAAGCATTCTGGTCATCTAAGGGCCACTAAGCTTCTTCAAAGTTGAGTAAGATTTTAAAAAGCCCGATGTCACCGAGATGCCTCATGGACAGGAGAGAAGGGGGCTGGGGCGTGAATTAAAGCCCATAGGTGGACGTGATGGATATGAGAGAGAAAGAGAAAGAGCGCGCGCGCAAGGGTAGGACACAGAGTGGTGGCTCTCCCCGTGTTTTCAGTCTTTTGTTTCAGCCTGAGCGGTGGTGCGTTGGAAGGGATCTGGAATTTCAGAACACAAAGTGGCAGTTTTAAATAATGAGAGAAGATTCCACATGGAACGCTCATCTGGCTGTGGCAGCCTGCGACTGAATGAGAGGAAAGTGCCCTAGAAGCTATTCATTACGAATTCACTGGAAGCTCTCAAACGAGGCTGGCAGAAGCTGAAATTGAAGTGGTCTCTGACCTAATTTTCTTCTGCATGAAACATCTGCATCAAGGCTCTCTTTGATGTATTCCACTTGGCTCTGTCTCCGGGATTGTATCACATGGCCTCCGTGTTGCCTCCTTATTGAAAGGCATTTCCAGCCTGTGCAAGGTAATGCAATGTTACTGCTACCCAAGCTAATCACTCAGTGTGCTCCTGAAATAGAAACAATAGCAGTTCAGAATCAATGTTGTTCGCTGGCTGCTCTGCAGCCTGGGCTCCTGGTTTTCCAACTCAGATCCGTGGCGTTCGCCTCGTGTGATTCCAAAACAAAGGAGAGGGAGAAGCCAGGCGAGGCGAGGCCAGACGATGTGGAAGGACCAGTAGCTTTATGTGGGTGCAGCTCCATCTTCTTTGGTCCCTCAAAACCATTGGCTGGGATTTGGGCATCTTTTAAAACCACACAGAGAATCACTAGAAAACATCTGCCTTAAGAAAGGCAGGCTTTCTTGATGAGGGTATTGCATTTATTCTAAATTCAGATTGACATCTTCAACAGAGAGTGGGGGGAGGGAGAGGAGAGAGAGAGAGAGAGAGAGGGAACGAACGTTGAGTGTTTTGTGATTCTTTAGTGATCTATGAACTACTTTTCAAAACTGCCTTTCCCCTCTTAAATACTCCCAACCTAGGTAGAATATAGGAGTGAATTTTCAAAAGCAATAATGATCATAATCTTTTTTCCCAAGCCGCTGTAGCGAAGCATCTTCTTTATCCGGGCGGAATAGCGCTTGCCTTTCTCCCTGAAGGTTTGCTGAGCAGGCCTTGTTAATGGCGTGCCGCTGTCCCCACCATCCCAGCATTGTGTGACTAACCGTGGTGGCTTTGGTATCCCACCCCCTGAAGAAGAAACCTTTGAAATTCCAAATGACTGTGCTGCAGGTTTTAATGTCTGCTTCTGAGCATTGAGAAATGCACACTCACTGAGCGAGATGCAGCTCACCTTTGAACAGCCTTTCCGCCCGCCTCCCCCTGTCCGTGAATTTAGATGTACATGCATTCCTGCAGATGCCCTCTAGTTCTCTTTATGCCACGAAGGAATTACAGAAGTGATCCACAGCCTCCTTTTGCCCAAATAGTGATATTCCCGTGGACAACTCTGTAGTCACTCCCTCCCCTTTTCGTGCTTCCTAATCAAACAAAGCCATCAGACAATGGAGCATATGGAAGCCAGAAGAATCTCTGAGGTCAGGTGGTGATCTGATGGGGAGGGCACAGTAAGAAGAAACGGGACATTGTGGGTGTAAGTAGTCAACCTACCTGTTATGATAGTGCCACAGAGAGCCTAGAGAAGGCATTAGAGTTGGGGCCACAAGGTAGGCATCTGCGGTCATCTTCAAGAATCAACGCAGATATCCCACTCCACCAGGAAGCCTTTCCTCATTGCCCTCACTGCATTGAGGCCTTGCAAGTGTGCAACTTTCCAGAGAAACTGTGATCAGAACATTAGAGCTCTTAGTGTCTGGGTTCTCTCCTAGGCTATGACAGTGTGTGGTGTTGAAGGCAAGCAACATATCTCATCTTTGTAGTCACATGTCCCCCTCAAGTAGGTTGATGTTGATCATCTTCCCCAATTTGCCTGTGACTTTCTTGGTTTTAGCACCAAAAGTCCAGTGTCCTGGGAATCCCCTCATTCCTGGGCAAACCACTGGATACACAGGAAGCACTCAATGAGCGAATGAAAGAAATGAATGAGAAGAGTGTTGTATCACCTTTACTTGTGAATAGTAAACTCTACGAGTAGTATTCGTTACCCACAGAAATGCTCGTTGCACACAGCATCTCTGGGCAGAGGGTGAAAATCGTGTAACTTTCCCTTTTGTCCTGCCCCTGACCAGCAGCACACCTGCCAGATCCTGCAGTCTCAGCATCAGAGTTCTAGGCTGAGAAGACTTGAAACTGTCTGTGCAAAAACGCTGTTGTGTGCTCTGGGTCCTCCAGGGTACCATCAACAAATAGGAGACATCTACTTACAAAGGCATAAGCAATTATAAAGCACAAAGGTGTGGAGAGAGGGAAAAGGGTAGATTGATTAATAGGGAGATAAATGGTGGGTGGATGGATGGATGGATGGATGGATATTGGAGAAATGGAAAGAGAAGGGAAAGTCAAAACTCCAAATTGCTGGTGCTCAGCTCTCATGCAGAGCCAAGGTGTACCAGACCCTCCAAGAACCCTATGATATGGCCCAACCTCCCTTTCTAATTTCATCCCCAATTACCATCTCCTCTTTCACCCCATTCCACCCAAAGAAGCCCCCTGCTGTTTCTCAGACACAGAAACATGCTACCTTTTGGCCTTGGTCGGATGTGCTTCCCTCCTTGGAATGTCCTCCTCTCCGGTTATCCACTGGGCCTCTTCATTCAGGCCCCTGGTTCACGGATCTGACCTCACACTCAGAATGAGCACTTCCCTGCCCGTCTCCTCTTGTCATTTATCTGCTTTAATGGCCTTCATACCCTTCCCTCCACCAGCTCATAGAACTTCCTGCGACAGTGTATCTGTACTAAGAGTAGCCACAGTCACGTGTAGCAACACAAGGGCTTGATACTCAAGTACCTGAGTACTGCAAATTCTCTACTGCAATTCATGACCTAAATTTTTAACTTTTAAAACTTGTATTAATTTTAATTAAATTCCCATGTGGCTAGTAGCTATCACTTTGGACAGTGAGGTTCTAGCAAAGTCCTTGAGAGCAGGGATTTATTTTTCTATTTTGTTTCCTATTATACTTCCCAGTTCCCAGAGCAATGGCAGGCACATTGGAGGCTTTGAATAAATATTTTTAAAGTAAATTAATAAATCTGGGCATGAAACAGGCATATCTACGATCAGAGACCAACCTAAGAAGCCAGGCTAATTCTAAATTCAATTCTAAATTAGAATTATCCTAAATTATCCCAGGTCAGGATTCAAAATGACAGCATGCCTGAGAAGACCCTTCAGGTGTAGAAGTTGTTCAAGAGACTTTCCCTGGCCAATTTATGTCACCTCCTCAAACCTCAGTTTTCTCATCTGTTAAATGGGAGCACTTCTTTCTCAGTACTTAAGGGATCTGTTACTGAATAGCTCAACACACTGGATTCTCCAGTGGTGCAAATGGCCTGTGTGTGCGCATATGGTTGCAGATGTGGAAAAGCACTTTGAAGAATGCAAACTTGTGATGGTCTTGCCAGTTGTGATTATTTCAGAGGAAGGGGATGGTTCATTTTCATTACAAAATTGAGTCTTTGCTTAACCAAAGAATCCACAACAGGATTCTCTTAAAATAGCCAAGTCCTTAATGCTTTTAAAGTAAGACTACATGCTGAAAAGTCCAGGGACCATGCATTTTATTGCACAGAGTGGGGTTTGTCTGTATCTTCAAGAATGCTTTAGGTTGGCCCTTTGACTTGGCTGCTTTCTTGTAACGTCTTATTTCCTACGACTTTGCTTTTGTTCGTCGCAGTCTTGGAAGGGCCTTAGCATTCCTTCCTCCTATGGGTTCAACAAATATTTATTAAATTCCAAATGTGCCAAGCACTCTCCTTGACACTTGGAATACACTTTTCACAAAATGAAAAATTGAATGTGATAACACAGGTGAAACTTTTAACATAGTACCTGACACCCACCAAACACTCCATAAATGTTGGTTGTTGTTATAGGGACCGTAGAGTCTAACGGGAGAGAGAGACGAGAAAGAATCAAACCTGTATGCAATCACAATGCCCTCCAATGCCGAGTGTTGTGGCAGATATAAAACAGGAGATAGCCTGAAACCTTAGGGACAGCACCTGGACTCCGAAGTGGTCCAGCGTCAGCATCAGGGAGCAGAATTTCTGATCTCAGTCACAGAGGTGATAAGATCCTGCTACTGGATGGTTGTTGCATCTGCCTCAAGTGGAGTATGAAGAGTGTGGTCAGACCACTTAAAAGGACAGAGCGCTATGATTTCATCTTGTTAGATGAACTTCTTTTTGCCTACTGACCAATAAATGTTGTTTAGTGAATATAGACATGGACCCCCAGAAATCAGCAACAAGTCCAGCCCCCCCCCCAAAAAAAAGTGGTAGTTTCGGGGGCAGGGGCCACTATCCATTAGTTAGTCAACCCAGGCTGCTGCTGGGAGGACACACTCCGTGAATGACAAGGAGGAACCAGACCCAGAGACCTAGGGGCACAGAATTCATTCCACTTAGTGGACATTCACTAAGAGCTGCTTGGAGCAAATATAATTCCGGGAGCAATGGGAAGACAAGAAGGAGAGTAAGACAAGGACTTTGCAGGTTATAGGGAAGTTGAAATGCATCCACAAAAGCCGAGGAGGATAACGTGTGTTGGAGAAAACCTAAAAGAACTGAGCTGGAATGGAGAGAGGATCTCACTCCATCTCATGCAGCCACCTCCTCTTGCTGCTCCTTCTCCCTTCCCCCTCCGGCACCACCAGCCCTGAGCCCTCCCAGAGGACAATAGGAAGCAGCCCTTGATGAGGTTGGGGGTGGAGGGGAGATTCTCCTGTCTGCCTCCCAGCCCACACTCGCCTTGCTTTGACTTTGCTGGATGGAAAATAAATCACAGCCACTCCATTCCCAGTCATTGTCCCCAGGGAGCTGAGACCTCACCTCCTGCCTGGAACCTGCCTGCACCATGGGACTGTTAGGTACAAAGCGAAAATCTTTGGAGACCCACCTCCCATTTGGAGCGTGAAGAGGGTCCTTGGGAACAATTGCTAGCGGTTGAATGTGAGCGGCTGTAGACGGATTGGAAGGAAAGGGGTTGGGGAAGGAAAGAAAGAAAAGGAATGAGAAAGAAAAAAAAAAGGGCCTGGCCCCTCCTCCGCCCCCCTCCCCGGCCCCCATAGTCTGTGCACAGAGAACCGCATGGTGGTCTGGGTCCTTGTAGAACATTTGTGTGCTGGACAATAGCACAGCCCGGCTTCAGATCATCAGCTGCTGTTTTCTGGTTGGCTCTCCCTTTATGCGGCTGCACAATGCAAGCCTTCAGTCACAGTGACTCTTGAGGAATACATCTGGTTTTTTCTTTCAGACGCTCTGAAAGGTCAGCCTGTTCGTTTCTTAGACGCGAGACACCACAGATTTTTTTTTTCCTTCCTCTGAACTGGAAAGACAGACCTACACCTTTTCTTGCCTCCTGGTACATAATTAGACATGGTGCTGCTCTAGAAGGCAGCCAGCCCGCCTGCCCATCCTCGGCGCTCTTTCTGAGATGCGCAGCCCAGCTCCCATGGATGTGGAAGCTCCTGGTCTGCTCACAAAGCTCGAGTGGTCCTTCCTCCCCAGCCCCAGGCCTGGCCCCAGCCCCGGGGGTTCTCTGCTTGCTGTTTTGTTAATTATGACAATGATGGTCGCCCATCCTGCTCCCCCAACACAGTCTATGACCGATGCCATCATCTCTGGCAGATGGAAGGGTTGAGAATTTTGGGGGAGGGGGCGGCCAAAAACCAACATTTTAATCATTTTCACTCCAGTGATGGTAAAGATTCTTCATGCGTATTGTAACATAATAATAAATGTGCCCATGAGGAAAGAATGATCAGCAGCTGGTGTCTGACAAATTATCTCATCCCAGACAGGCAAACAGTCCGCAGTGGGGAGAAGCTGGAGCCTGGAGAGGCAATTTGGCACACGATCGGGGTTGCACCTCGCAGATGATGGAGGTCCAAATGGCCCACCGCGTCTGGGTCTGGGCCTCAGAGGTTTGCTGTTCTCTCTTCGCCTCCCAGAGCTCCTGACAGCCAGGGGAACGGGGATTACTCTGCGGGCACAGCCAGCTCATCTCTTGCCCCTCCTCCAGGGCACTCATATTCCAACCAGAAGAAGCAATTACAGTCCATCCCCCGCCACGAGCCATTCTCTTTCCTGCGAGGCGCATGCGATTTCCTTGTGCCGTAGTCCCCAGGCCCCACCTCACACTCCCATTTCGTGTTGGAAGCCCATCAAGGGTCCTTCTCTCTGCTAAGGAGTCTTAGTCGCTCCCTTCTGGAGGCCTCCAGCACCTTTTCCTAGGATCTTTATGACTCCGTTATGTGGTTGCTTTCTGTGAACGCACAGGCAGCAGCTCCATGTGTTTTTAATGAACTCAGCGTAAGGTACCATTCTGAGCGCCTTTCTTCCATAGCTTGTTTAATCCCCATGACCCTGAGAGGGAGGAATTATCCCCTTTTTACAAAAAGCCAACCGAAGATTTATTTCTTTTGCATCCCTGGCCACAGTATGCTCCCTCTGCTCCTGTCTCCCAAGGCCTCGCGAGGCCCACTGGCCTCTCCGGGCTCACTTCCATGTAACACGATGGGACCTGTACCGCCTTGGTGGGTCGCCGTGAGGAGGTTCCCAGGCATACGCTCTGCCTGTGTTGCTCTTTTCATAGACCCTGGCTGTGAGCTGAGTTTTGGTGATTTTTTTTTAATGCCACTTTGCTTCCAGAGCGGACCCTCCCTGAGGGCCAGGACACTGCCCGCCTTGTTCACACCTGGAATCCCAGTAACTAGAACAGCACTTGTCTCCCATTAGGAACGCACTACGTGTTTCGATGAGTAGATGGTCAATGGATTGAGCAATACGAAGACACGAAAACAAGATCTGTGCGTAACCCCGGGCACAATTGCAACCAGCATCCTGTCACCCTGTGGACTAACTCTGCGAGCGCTGAGAACTGGGAACTTTTTGACCATCATTCCTTGGGTTGCTCAGTGAGACGGGTCAGCCCATAGCTCTCTCCAGCACTGTTCCCCTGCTCAAAGTGTTTATTTACAGCCCTTCCCGGTGGCAGGTTTGGCTGTGGGTTACCTCGCATCACTATGGGGGAAATTGAGGTTGCTCCCAGCCGTCTCTTAAAATAGCCTTGGAGAACCAAGTTGAAGAAGCTGCTACTCAGCAACTATGATTTGCCTGCCTACTATGTGCTGGGCAGAGAAAATGATCCCATGTGTGTGGATAGGCCCGCAAGTTATGTCTCATTCAATCTCCGCGTGAGGACAGTATCACCATCCCCATTTTACAGACGAGGCAAACCAAGCCCCAGTCCAATTATATAACCTGCCCAAGACCTTACAACTTTTCAGGAACAGAACACAAGTTTGATTGCCCATGATATGATTAGACAAAATGCGAAGAACAGAACATGATATTCTGTGAAACACCATCAAAGGGAGAAGGTGGTAGAATTTGGCAATCTCCGTTGATAAGAGTAATGAAGAAACCGTGTATCGGTACCATACCCTTGAAAATCAGAACAAAGAAGAGAAACAGTAGGTGCTGACATCCTTAACAGTCAACGCGGAACGTAGAGCTGCTCCTAGGCCTGAAGCAGGATACATGACTATTCAAAGATGCAGACTAGCCTCTGCCTCAGTCATTCCTCCTGTTAAACCAAGAAGGGAAAGAGAAGACCTCTTGTCTAGGATATCTCTAAAGAGGATTCAGAAGACTTCCATCTATTATGCTGTATCTCCCACTTGAGGATTAGACTCTGGCTTTAGGGTTTCATTCAGCAGCTGCTTTCTTTTTAGATTGTGTTTGTGTTTGCTACACAGAGGCTCTTGGTCATCTCTGTTCTCTAAGATTTAAAAATAGCCACACCTTCTATTCTGGGTTGCCACTGAGAACCAAAGAAGACTAAAGACAAAAAAAAAAAAATAGTTTCTGGTATTAAATTTCTTGATTGGTTCAAAAACCAATATCATATTTTGAATGAGAAACCCCCCCGGGATTAGGTTCACAGCCCCTGTCACTGTGAACGGCAGCTCCAGGACACAGAAGAAACAGGGCAAGTCTTTGCTAAATCCCCTCTGTGGGAGCGACCCACATTGCACGTTACACTGAGGGCTCGCTGTATGCATTTCCTCTTGGAACACTGGGTTTACAAAGATCTTAACTTCTAGGATCTTTTTTTAAACACCAAGTTTTGAAAAATGGGAACGTAAGTGAACAGCACCAAGGCTAGGACTCAAAACACCTCCTGCTGGGGTGGGCTTGGCTGCAGTCCTGTCCTGTGAGAGGGACAGTTTAGCTGGGGACGGAGAGCCATACAAATACAGGTTCCTTAAAATGGAGCCTGCAACAGGATTCACTGGGCATGACAAAACACACGCCCGTGCAGAACTGGCTGCGGCTTATTCAGGATAACCAGTTGCATGCAAATATATGCCATTTCTTATATACTGATACAGGGTGTCCCCCAAAAATGTATACACACGCTTTGAATAATTATAAAGGCAGTGTTTATTAAAATACGTTTTCAAAATTGAGCTATCAGCTGTGAAAGTGTATATACATTTTTGGGGAACACTCCATATATAGGTAACAATAGGTCTCTACTAACAACTTTCTGTTTCTCCTCACTAAACCCAAAGACCTTTAGGCAAATATGGCAAAACTAAAAAAAAGTCTGGCTGCCCCGCTCTAGCTTCCCAACCTCAAGTTGTTCTAACTCCACGGGGCTCCCTACACTACCTTCTTCTC
This sequence comes from Murina feae, assembly GCA_004026665.1. Lineage (NCBI taxonomy): Eukaryota > Metazoa > Chordata > Mammalia > Chiroptera > Vespertilionidae > Murina > Murina feae. The sequence continues at coordinate 9,678 of PVJC01049975.1, forward strand.
CAAGAGGTGGTTTCTGTTACTGTGTGCTGCCAACACTGGGCAGTTTTCTCCAGTTCCATGCACAGTTGTTCAAAGTTCACTTGGACTGTCTAGATTTTACCAACAACAATCCGAAAACAATTTTCTGCCTCAAATACCCTCCAGGGTTGCCTAGGCTGGGCATATTGATTATTATTCTGGGGAGGATTCCTCTTTCTGTTTGCTCCTAATTACAACTCTGAACCTCCAATCCAGAGTTTTCTATAGAAATATAATGAGAACTACAAGTGTAAACCACACATGTATTCCCAAATTTTGTAGTACCCACATAAAAAGAGCTTAAAAAGTAAAATTAAGTGTAATTCTATATATAAGTAACATCAAACATATTATTTCAGCAGGTTTTTTTTTTAATTATTAATGAGATCTCTTATATCTTCTTTTTTTTTTCTTTCTGTTTCCTGGTTAAGAACCTGGTGTGTACTTTACACTTATGGCTCACATGACTCTGGACCAATCGCATCACATGTGCTCAAAAGCCACACGTGGCTCGTGGCTAATGGACTGAGCAGCACAGCACAGATCTACTGTAGGGCCTTTGGGTTCTGACCAGCTGGGTATGGTAACAGGGAGATTTTCATCCTGCTCCCATGTTGGGGGGATGTACAACTTCCTGATTTAAATCAATATGACAATAACTTCCTATTCTCCCACCAAGGAGTTCCATGATGGCAGTTCCTGCCTATGAAACTCCAAGGCCTGGTCCACCCCAACCTTCTTGTACTGTTATTGTTTAATCATTGTGTTTGTAATTACCATGTTGAACACAAAAACATATGTCCGTTTCATAGCTTTCACTTAGCAAAGTTTCATTGTTGTTGATCATGGTTGTTTGGCCCTAGGTAGGATGAGAATATCAGGAGAAAACGATGCTTTTACTCTTTCACTCCCTTGCTTTCTTTTCCTCCTCCTCTTTTCTGTGCCATGAAGATACCGTCATTTCCTGCTTCTGTGGTTTATGGGGCTTCATGCCTCCTCCTCTTCCTGGAGATCCCATGTGTAGACCATGTAACAGTTCATTTCTAAGGTCTCTTCCCACTCCCCACGAGCCTGCTCCGACCATGAGTCTATGATGTGGTCAGAGAAGAGAGAGCAGACAGGGACTCAGGCCTGAAGGCGGTGGGCGTGAGGAGGATCAGGAGATAGAGGCAGGGGAAGGGAATCGGAAGAGTAGACTAGGAGGAGAGAACAAACAACTGAGAGCAAAGAAGCTGCTGAGTATGCGGAGAGCATAGAACATGGCTGGCAATTACAGGGGGAATGGTATTCTAAAGCTGGTGAAACAATCAAAATATACGAATTGTAAAGGTTAAGTGAAATGTTTATTTTCTCCCTTTCTCTTCCTCAGTCAGCCTGACTGAATACGATTAGCAGGAACGCTGCACTGGCTGCATACTAAAATTAGATGTTGGTTTGACTTCTCACTCACTGCATTAATGCACAGACGCCTCTTACACATAGATGCCTTTTTGGTCTCAGGCTCAGTCTCCTTACACATCCTCCCCAAAGTTGTATGTGAGGAATGAAACGTGGAGCCTGTACAAAGCAGCACCTCATGGCGGAGGGGAAAACGCTGGACTAGAGCCATCGGACCCGAGGTCAAGTCCTGGCTCTACACTATCCTAGCTTTGCAGCTTGAGGCAAGTCCATTTGCTTCACTTAGGCACAGTTTCCTTGTCTACCAAGGGGACATGTACATCTCTTTCTTAACTACCTTCAGGGATTTGAGAGAAAATAAGATAATGATGGGAAAGCACTTAACATGTCTCCAGTCTTCCACACAAGGATTAATGTAATGATGTCCCTGTTGTCCGTCACGTCTAAACATTTTGACTAGTTGTTTCCAGTTTACTTATGGAGAAAGCAAGGTCCAAAGGAGTAACATTGGCCCACCTCGTATCTCCCAGAGACTAGTAATAGGAGATGAAAACCTTGCCTACCACCCACCTCCAGCCCCAGTCTGCCCCCCCATGTTGCCTTTCTAGAAAAAAAAATGTTCCTCATCTAACTCCCACTCCAACGTAATGGGTTCATCCATCAAGAGAGAAAAAGGGAGGAGAAACAAGATGGCGGCATAGGGTAGACACCGCATATGCAGCTGTGAACAACTATTTCAGAAAAACCACGAAAAGAACACACGGACACCACTCGCACCCGCAGGACGGCTGGCTGAGTGTAAATCCTACAACCAGAGAAGAGTCTGAGACTCAGAGCAGCAGCGGAAGCAAAGTACAGAGGTACGGAGG
>PVJC01049976.1:0-11967 GCA_004026665.1 Murina feae
GCAGGTGCTCCACCTTCTCTGGCATCTTCTCTGAGCATTTTCATGTCTCCATTTAGCTCCAAAGATGAAATCAGAGCAATTATTATTTTTTTAACAAAAAATTAAAATTCCTCGCTGATGCCGGCCATCAGATACTTTCTGTGGGATCTTGTTCTTCTTCAGGGAGAAGCTGTCGGTCCGTCTGCCAACAGACGCACATTTCTCCTGGCCCGTCTTTGATGCTCAAGCCAAAAGACAAAACGCTTGCTGACATCCTAGTCATGTCTTTTATCTTTAAAATAAGATTCCACATAAAGCATAGATGAATTAAATCTGTGTCTCTAGAGGCTAAGAGCGTAGCCTCTGAAAGTGTTTCCCCTTCCGCTCCCCAAACTGTCCTTCCCTAAAGCCACCCCCTGGGAAAGCCATCACTGAAAATGCACAAACACCAACCTCCCAAGACACCCATCACCCTGCGCAGAGAAGGCGAACGCGGCCGATTACCTGCTCTTTACGGTAAAAGTGTCCACTTTCATGACCCTCCGTTTACAGCCATTTGTCACTGCGAAGGCAGCACAGAATTTACGCTCAGAGGGGACCCGCAGCAAAGAGCTCGCGGCCTGTTACAGCCGCGTGGACGCGGGAGCCCCCTGCTCTGACGGGGCTTTAAATCAAGAGTGTCAAGTGGAGCTTAAGCCCCGTGTCATTGCGAAATCCAGGCGTTAGCCCCATGAAGCATGGGTTTTACGATGGGAACAACTGACCCTCATCTGTAACGGATACAGAAACTAACGGCGCACTCCCTCCGCCAGGCGAGAAGACCTGGAAGACGGGGCGGCAGGCGTGAAATCAGGGGCAGACGCGCGAGGTCGGCCAGCTGTCCCTCGACGCTCCAGCTCGCGCTCCTGTCGGATTTCCCCCGGGGAAGGCCCGCCTTCCGTAGCTCCCACCACCTTTTACACCAAACGTGTCATCATTTAAAACAACAGAGGGAACCTGAGCCATTCCCACGCACACACGGGGCCACGCGCTCTGGGGCCGGTGTCATCTGATCCTCACAACCCTAGAGGCGTTCGGGATGCTTTTCCCAACGTCAGACACAAAGACACGAGGCCCCGGAGGATTAAGTCTTCCCGAGGGGCCACAGGTGGGATGAGCCCCAAGCCCAGGCCCGCCTGCCCCCGAGCCCGGCTCGAGTCCATCGCAGCGGCCTGACCGGCGGCCACCCTCCGTGCAGCCGTCCCTGTAACGACACGGTCAGCTTCTCGGGGAGAGACACAGTGTCTGTGCTGATCGGTCTACAGGCTGACAGCACAGACACCCAATCAATGGAATGTAACTGCAGCAAAAATAAATAAATCCACGTGTTTTATACATAAAATTCATATATTATATGTAACTCACCCACTTTCTATAGAACATGCATCTATTTTATATATGAAACCTAATAGTTTCATATTACATATATTTTATATGTAAAATTCATGTGTCAATATATACAGTTCATATATTTGTAATTCACCCGTGTCTGACATTCACCTAAGAGCCCACATCTTTCAGGGCCTTTCAGGGTAGAAAATACCGTTCTTTGGCCTTTAATGCCAACTTAGTCAACTGAAAACCTGCACAAAGAGGCCATGTTTCCATGAACACCCAGGGAGGCGAAACCGTGGGGTGGGGCTGGTCTCCTCGAGGAAGCAGGAAGCAGAGTAAGGCGCCAGCGCCAGCTGTCACGCCCGGGGTTCCCTGCGTCTCCCGGGATGCCACCCATCTCAGGTTAGAGAGGAGCGTCCGCCTGAACACTCGATAAAGCCACATCTGGCCCACGGACTCCACCACCACCTCACAGCTGAGAAAAATAGAATGTGGGGGGACCTGCGGAGATATTTTCAGTAAAAATAACATTTTCCTCTTTATAAGGGAACTGGAAAGCGGCGCTTAATTGTGTGGTGAGTGGCCGTGGGGTCAGGCCCAAGGGTCAAGGCCAGGGGTCAAGGCCAGAGTCTGGTGGTGTAAATGGCTCTCCGTCCGTCCGCCCGCCCTGAGCACTTCCTCCCGAGAGAAGCTAATGGAGAGGGGGGTGTCCTGGGAACCAGCGAAGATAAGCGGCAGCCGAGTGACCAGCCTGTGAGCTGCGGGCCTCCTGGCGCGGACGGAACAGGGATGAGCCGGGGCCGCTATCTCCAGGAGATAAGCGGGAACAGGGCCGGGAGGCTGCCCGGCCAGGGCCTGACCTGGGAGTGAGTCAGCCTCCGCTGGCCCCCGCCAGGCGCCGAGCCACCTCCCTGATGGGGTGCAGCCTGCCGGGGTGCTATTCCAAGGCCGAGGCCTGGAGCTGCCTTCTGGGGCTGTTCCGGAGGACGCTCCACAGACGGGCTCCCCGAGGAAGCTGGGCTCAGCAGGAAGCTGGTCAACATGCTGGACAGGCCGAGGGAGGAAGGATGGACGAGAGGAGGGAGCGGGAAGCACTGAGTGATTCTGAATCCCTGGGCTCTGCCTCGTGGGGACATAGAAACAACCTCACGTTGAAAAGAGAAAGACATGGCAATCACATTAAGGTAAATGGGGGGGGGGTGGTCTAAAGTCATCTGGACACCTTCACGGGGTTAGAAAACGAGTCCAAGTTTAAACCCACTCGCAGCAACGCACTGGCTGACAAGCATGAGGGCTGCCCAGGAAGGGACCGTCTGCGGGAAAGTCCGACGCGCAGGGGTCGTCAGCGCCCCCCACACCCCTCAGACTCAGGAAGAGCCACCGCGATGGGTTCTTGGGCTGGAACCCCCCGACCGGACGCACTGGACGGCTGCCTGAAAGGGACCCTGAGCTCTCAGTGGAGGAGGGACCAGGCCCTGCCGGGACCTGGGGCGCGACCCCGGGTCGCGCCTGGTTCTGTAGGTGTCCCTTTATAAAGCGTCATCCATGTGCAGGAGGCACTGCGGGGGCTTTGCAAACGGACGGCCAAGATGCAGAACTTGTGTCTTTTTTTAAAAAGGATCCCCTGCAGGGGGCAGTGTTGAGCAGACACCATGCATTCGTCCAGTGGCACCACAGCCCCTGACCCACCAGGACGCATGCACCTCCTGCACCCACCCTGGGGCCACCCATCCCGACAGCCAGACCCACACGCGTTGGTGCCGAGGGCCCAACGGTGCCCGACTCCCCGTGTCGGGGCAGGACTGCCCCTCCACGCACGCCCTCTGCTTCATCTTCCCGGCTCTCAGACGTGCTGGGAGCAGCGGGCTGTGGGCCCCACTCTGCGGGGTCTGAACGGGGCGTCAGGAAGACCAAGGGCTTCGCTAACAGGAGCCGCCCAGCTCGTAAGAGGCAGGAGCCCCGTCTGCACCTGGTCTTCGAATCCAAGTCAGGCACCTACCGAGGAGGCACCATGAGGCCCCACCACAGCTTGCTTCCCGCGTGTAGTGTCACGGAACTGGGAGTTCACACGGGCATTCGATTATTTATTTATTATATATTCCAGAGAGGAAGGGAGAGGGAGAGGGAGGGAGAGAGAGCATCAATGATGAGAGAGAATCACCGATCAGCTGCCTCCTGCACATCCCACACTGGGGATCGAGCCCACACCCTGGGCCTGTGCCCTGACCGGGAATGAGCTGTGACCTCCCGGCTCCTAGGCCGACGCTGAGCCACACGGCTGGGAGTCACTGAGAATTCACTGCCACTGGTCTAGGTGTTTCCCGCGGACGGGCATCTGGGCCTGGTCCCCACCCACTGAGCACTTTCTATCACGTAGGTAGACGCCCATCACCGACCAGCAGGCCACCCCCACTCGTGGGGCCCTCACCTTCCGAGACGCTGGCTGCCCCAACGGAGGGAAAAGAACGCTCAGGCCCCCTCAGGCTCCTTGCCCTGCCCCCCAGGTTCACCGGCTCAGGGAAGGCACATGGTCATGCTGACTTCCAGGCGGGTGGGGAAGTGCAGTCCTACTACGTCCAGGGAACACGGAGAGGGAGGGACAGTCTGCGTCACCCCTGCGCCCCCCCCCCCCCACTGAATCAGGTTAAAGCTTTTCACAGCTGACAACCGCCACACGCCCTTCCATCTGCAGCTGCTGTGTCTCCCTCGATGTGCTTAGCCAACACCTGTCACCTGGCATTTAACGGGAGGAATGGTGCCATCTCCACGCCCTGACACAGACAGATCAGAGTGACCTGGAGGCACAGGGCTCCTCTGGAAGGGGCACCTCTGAAGACGTGGGGGACGGAGAGCAGCCCCCGGGCAGATGCTCTGAGGAGACTGTATCCTTTAGGGTCATAACCGGTGATAAATGTGCTCCTGCTGCCTGCTCCCCCCTCCCTCCCAGCCCACCTTCCCCACTCAAAGGAGAGAACAGGAGAAAAGTACATCAGAAACGACAGGGGGGAACCTGGGAGGAGCTGTAGGGTTCTCCGAAGCCCACTCTGTCCTTTAGGAGAAACAACAAAAGCACACACGTTCCCCCAAAATGTCTTCAGTCTCCAAGGACGTTCCCAATAAACCCCAGCACCTCCTGGCTGCTCCCTCCCTTCCACCCAAATTCCCACGCAGCTCTGGGAAGCTCGCCGAGGAAGGAACCGCCGAGGACACAGAGCGAACGAGGACTTCTCAGCCCAGAATTCCTGAAAGAGCCGAAGCCACCCTTCCTCATGACTCACCTCCCAGGTACGCGTGGCCTTGTTATCACCCATCAGGGATTTCCCCAAAGGAAGGGACGCTAATCGCCCCAGAAGCGTTAGATGTGTTTGTGTGTGTTTGTGTGTTTGGGTGTGTTTGTGTGTGTGTCTCTGCATAAGCACACAGGCGTGTGCGTGGAGCCTGTTTACACGCCTGCAGTGTTAGCGGGCCCAGGCGTGATGCAGGTCAGGCTCGCAGGACAGTCATCGCTGAGGCTGCTGCCTGGGTGACGACAGGACCTCGTGTCCACCCTCTCCCCACGGCCTCGCTCGGTTTTAAAAATGCATTATAACCAGAAGAAACGCAAAATGACAGGAAGGTCGCCGGGGGTCACCGTGCTCATCGCCGTGTTTGGGGGGAACAGCTTTGGGGGAGCCTCCGGGTCCCTCCCGGGTCAGGTCTCAGGTGGGTCTGTTTTTCTGCAAAACGGTGATGATCGCGGTGCCTCTTCTCGGGGCTCCTGTGGGGCCCGGGGCGCTGAGGCTTGAAAGTCCCCGCGAACAGTCCCTGCGAAGAGGGGGCCCCGCAGACGTTGGGCTGAATGTCCTGGATGGGGCTGGTTCCCTCGACACAGGGTTCTCACCTGCTTCCTCGGGGCCTTTCTTTGGCCTCAAGAGCAGCCTTGTAACTCGAGGCTCAGAGGGCAGGACGGAGCCCAGGCACGCGGCTATCCCCCAGTGTGGCCGCCAGGCCCTCGGTGACGCTGGACGGGTCCCCGCAGACCACCGGGGCCTCAGCTGCCACGTCCGCAGCCACGGAGGCTTGGTTACACTGTGGACCTCAGCCCTGTTCGCCACACAGCAGCTCACCGAAGGCTGAAGCGGAGGAGACTGGGCAGTGCGGGCCCCGGCTTCCTCTGGGCTCCCACGTCCTCCCCGCGCGAAGGTCAGTCGGCGCCTGTGGTCACGGCTCTGCTGATTCTGCATCTGCAGTGGGGGCCGCCCTCCGTCCCAGCCGCCCACAGGCACCGCTTGGTCCTCAGCGAGCTTTTAGGGGAACGGACACCCGGCGAAGCACAGAGGGAGCTGCAGTGAAGCAGCGGATCTGGCCGCGACCTCATAGCAGGCCGTGCTCGAAGGGAGCCTGCGAGAGGGGCGTCAGGCCAGCAGGTGGGGCGTGGACGCTGGGACCTGCCGGCCTCCATGATGACAGGAGCCGACTCGCGCCAAGGTCTGGAAGGAGTTACGGGAGGCGCCGCCTGACCCACTGGCGAGCCGGGGAGCATGCCGCCGAGTGAGCAGTGAGAACGGCCCCTAGAGCCACGCGACCTGAGAGAAGAGGGGCGATCCTGGGAGCGGGGTGGGGGACAGGAAGGGGGGCGGGCGAGGACAGGTGCCGCCCCAGGACACGCTCCGGCGTCAGAGTTGACGGTGCCCTTGCTGATTAGTTTTGGAGCAGGAACAGCTAACACGGGGTGCAGATCCCTGCTGGGCCACTCAGCCGGGCCACTCGGCCAGGTCACTCGACTGGGCCACTCGGCCGGGCCACTCGGCCGGGCCACTCGGCCGGGCCGTGGTCGTGGGCAAGGCGCTCGGCTGAGCAGCCACGTCCCCATCGACACGAGCAGGTCAGTGGGCTGGTCGTGGTGTGCGAGCAGCACGTTGCTCCTGGAAGACGGGGAGGTGAGTAACAGGGACCTACTTCCTTTAGCTACAGATTCACTCAACTCTTCGTATCCCCCGACAGCGCGAGATGTTCCGTGACCACCGACAGGAGGTGTTCCTGCTGGAAAGGAGTGTGGGGGGTGGGGGTCAGGTGGGGGACAGCTGTGCGTCCGCATTTCCAGAGGACTTTTCATTGAAGAGTACCCTTGCAGCTCGCCCTCCCACCCACCTCAGGAACATATATAAATTACATCTGATCATATTGGCTTTGCCCCCATATATACCCATAGCTGCCCTGGCCGGTGTGCTCGGTGGATAAGCAGCCTGTGAACTGAAGGGTCGCAGGTTTGATTCCCGTCAGGGCACGTGCTCGGGTTGCAAGCTTGCTCCCCAGTAGGGGGTGTGCAGGAGGCAGCTGATGCATGATTCTCATCATGGATGTGTCTCTCTCTCCCTCTCCCTTCCGCTCTGACATCAATGAAAATGTATGTCTCATATACCCACAGTGAAGGCACCTTTAAGTCACGTCTCCAGACAGAGAGAATTCCAAAAGGAAAGCCTTGGGAATCCAGGTGCGTCCCTCCCTGCCCCCCCGCACAGCAGAAGGAAGAGAATGGGGGGCTGCCTCTGCCGTTGGTAATCACAGCCCTGCCCCCGAGAAGGCGCCTGCTATTTTAAGCCCGTAATTACGCGCTAATAGTCCTATCATTTCTCCTCATTAAGCTCCTGTCAGGGAACCAGCGCCTTGCCGGAGCGGGGAGCCCGCGGTGCCGGGGGGACTGATAATAGACGTTTGCCTTTTTTCTGAAGCTCGGATTCCAAAATGAAGGGGATACAGAAGCCAGGAAACACAGCCGGTGGCAGCGGTTAATTTGGCAGCGGCGCGAGCTGCACGGGCCACGGCGCCGGCTCTGCCGTCAGAGCCGAGAACATCTGGAGGCGACTGCCCCCCCCCCCCCGCCCGTCAGCGCGGTTCTGATAACCAAGCGTCTCTCTGTGGAAACCCCCCTTGAGCCAGGTTGGCCGCCTTCACTCAGGATATTCCCTTTCAAGTGCGTCCATTTCCCTGGAAACACACCTCAGAACAGAGAACCAACAGCAAAACAGAAGCTGAGGAGGCAGACGGCTCTGACCTGGGGGGCGGGGAGTGAGCAAAAATAAACAAGTTTAAATCTTACCACATTCACTTTGGGTGCATGTGTGTGTATGTGTGTACATCTGTGTGCATGAGTGTATGTACACACATACATGTGTGCGTGCGTGTGTGCGTGTATGTGCCCACATATATATGTGTGTGTGTGTGTCCTCACCTGAGGGTATTTTCTCCATTGATTTTTAGAGGGAGTGAAAGGAAAGGGGGGGACATTGATGTGAGAGGGAAACACCAATCGCTTGCCTCTCACATGCGCCCAACAGGGGGTTGAACCCGCTCCTGGGCACGGGCCCTGGTCAGGTCAGAGGTGCCGGAGCTGGTGGGAGAGGCACGGGGGCTGTGGCGAGACCCTCACTCGGTCACGTGTTCTGTTCAGCTGCCCGGGGCCTTCTCTTCTCGTCCACGGCTTCTTGCGTCAGCGTCAAAAACAAGAGCAGAGCCTGGTGGTGCGGCTCGATGGCTGAGCATCCACCTGTGAGCCAGGAGGTCAGGGTTCGATTCCCCGTCAGGGCACAGGCCCGGGCTGCCGGCTCGATCCCCAGTGCAGGGTGCACCTGGGGCAGCCCATTAGTGATTCTCGCCATCGATGCTCCATCTCCATCTCCCTCTCCCCTTCTCTCTCTAAACATCAGTGAAAACATATTTTCAAAAAAGGGAAAGAAAAAGCGGGACCTGTGAGCCTCGTGCACATCTCACAGGAGCCGGGGACTCCGCTCCCAGACCAGGACCCTCCCAGGCCGGGCGTGAAGTCGGAGAAGGCAGCACATCCCACAGCATCACCGCGTCCGACAGCCTCCTGCTCACGCCTGCCCGGTGCCCTGCTCGGGTCCGAGCACGAGGGGGCCGTGGGGACACTCCGAGATGGAGTCTCTCCAGACGCCTCTCGCCAGCACTTCTCATGTTCATGCTTTACCCACAAGCAGAGGAAGTTCCAAGAGCAGCTCTGTTACTAATAGAAATAAAAGCCGGAGGATCTATTCTCATGTAGGAATCTCTCTAACAAGACCCCGAAGACAGCTCAGCCTGGAACAGGAGTCGGGGCTTCAGCATGAGCTCAGCACAACAGCCTGAACGCAGTCATCTGGGCCTCGAGCTTCAGTAACTACGCCAGCAGCCGTCCCGCAGGCGTGGCCCTCAGGCCGCTCCATGCGGCCCCGCAGCCCCTCTCGGTCGGCCACACAGTCGGTCATGTTGGGATTCGGCTTCAGTAAAGCATGTCCCGCGTGTGTGACCAGAGCGACGTTTTCCTTTAAACACCGTTTTCAGTCAATAAACGTTTCGGTGCACAGTTCCCAGGTCCCCCTCCCCCTATCTCAGACAAGATGTTCTGAGGAAACGGGAAACACGCGTCGCTGTTCACAGACAAGCAGGTGCTGGGGGAAGCAGGGCAGCCCCTCACTTGCTCCACCAGCTGGAACCCACGCAGACCACACCCAGGGCTTCCCGCCCTCCCAGTCCAGTCACGGCAGCTGGAGGTCAGCAAGGACCCCTTTGGTCCGGCCGGCGTGGCTCAGGGATTGAGTGATGACCTAGAAACCAGGAGGTCATGGTTGATTCCCGGTCAGAGCAGGTGCCCGGGTGTGGGCTCCATCCCCAATCAGGGGCGTGCAGAGGGCAGCGGGTCCATGACTCCCTCTCATACCTTTGCTGCAGGTTCTCCGGACCTGGCGGGGTGCACACAGAAGGCAACCACACCATTATCTCAGAACCTGACACATCAATGTTTCTCTCTGTCTCACCCCCTCCCTTCCACTCTCTCTAAAAATCAACAGAAAAATATCCTCGGGTGAGAATTAACAACAAAAAAAGAGTATTGTGTGTGTGTGTGCGCGTGCGTGCACATATATATATCTAATCTAATAAAAGAACAATATGTAAATTGACTCTCACTCCATTACACCCACAAGACACGCCCACCAACCAATCAGGATCAAATATGCAAAATAACTCAACTAAGATGACAGCAGCCACGGAGCTGGAGTTGCCCCGGGCAATGGAGGAAGCCAGGGCCCTGTGGGCCCTGAGTTCCTCTACTCAAGGCTACAAAGTTTCAATTATAGAAGATAAACAAACCCCAGATACTTGCTTCCAGCCAGGCACCCCTGAAAACGGTCCTCAGCCCCTCACCCAGGCTGACCACACCCCCATGGGGTGAGGGTCTCCAGTGGGGGGCTTGGCCAGCCTGCAAACAGCCATCAGCCCCTCACCCAGGCTGGCCAAGCACACCAGCAGGTGGACATCCCCCGAGGGGTCCCAGACTGCGAGAGGGCACAGGCCGGGCTGAGGGACCTCCCAAGTGCACAAATTTTTGTGCAACAGGCCTCTAGTGCTCTAGTGTGTGTGTGTGTGTGTGTGTGTGTGTAGAGAGAGAGAGAGAGGGAGAGGAGAGGGAGAGGAGAGTCCCCCTAACGGGTGCACATCTGTATACATAAGCATATACACAAGTGTGCTCGACAGTATTGCACGTTGCATCTCTAATCCATCGACTGGATTACAGATCTGCTCGTAGATACTGACAGATGGCTTGTAACACAGGTGTAGGCGCTTCACACACACGACAGGTGGAGCCTCTGTAAGACCAGCTGTGAGAAGTGACAAGTCCTCTCCATCTGGAGTTGCAGCTTCTCTCATCCGCGACCACAGGAGTGCGGGAAGCCCCACTGGCACCCTGCACAAGGGCCTCTCCCTCCCGTCAGCGCCCAGGCCCCCTCCCTTCCCCCCAGGACGCCAAGCCCAGCCCTGTCTGCGGCCGAGGGCAGAGCCGAAAGCAGCTGCTCCTGAGCCAGGTTGCGGGAGGACCAGCCCCTGCGGCCTGCACCCCGCCGCCCAGGGAACGAAAACATCTCAGGTCCACGTGGGCTGCATGTTCTCAGGTCCTGAGAGAGAAAGAGTCAGAAACAGCAACTGAGCCTCCAGGAAAGGCGCCCGCGAGCGGCTGTTTCCTCGGCGCTCAGCTCAGAGCACAAAGGCTCCCCGTGCCGAGCGCACGGACGGCCAAGCCTGGGAAACGCATTGCACTTCTGGCCGACACCCCGACACCCGAGGCTTCCAACTGGGCCCCGCGCTGCCTGTGGGTGGTCTGCCCACCAGCACAGCCTCCCCGTGCCAGCGGCTCTGTGTGTGGATCTCAGAGCAACAGCCATGCCCTGTGCTCGAGAGCGGGGTGCCCAGGACCCCTCGTGAGGGGGCGATGGCGCATGGAGAGGCTCCCGGAGAAAGCCTCCGTCTGTGGGAGCGCAGACCTGGCTGGAAACACCCCTCCCGTCGGGGAGAGTGCAGCCGACTGCAGTTCCTGCCGCAGAAACTCCAGCGATTTATCTCCATTGGGCAGAGGAGCACCTGTGAGGACGAGACCTCACCAACGTGTGGCTGCCGCGCCCGGCGCCTGTGACCCTCGCCGGGCCCTGCTCTGCGTGGGGACACTTCGCCCAGGAGGAGGGGTGGCCAGCTCTGCAGAAAGGGCGCAGGCAGGGCGAGCGTCCCCAGGGAACATGAGCCCCAACCGTTGGCCCCCGCTGAGAGGCAGAGGAGCTGGCTCTCCTCCGTCTTCCTCTCAGTCACAGGTGGGGTCCTGCTGGTCCCGTCGGGTCATCGTAGCGCCCCCCTCCTCCCCACGCAAGGCAGACCCCACCCCACAAGAGAGAAATATCATTGTACTTGTTGGTTTTCATATATTTTTTTTATTGATTTCAGAGAGCAAGGGAGAGAGAGAGACACATCAGTGATGAGAGAGAATCATGGGTCAGCTGCCTCCTGCACACCCCACACTGGGGATCAAGCTCACAACCTGGGCCTGTGCCCTGCCGGGAACAGAGCTGTGATCTTCTGATTCATAGGTCGACGCTCAAGCACTGAGCCAAGCCGGCCCGGCCTGTCCTCGATTTTTAAAGCTCCTCCCTCCTCCCCGTTTCTAAGGCTTCCGAAAAGCGGGGGCTTCTTAAAAACATGGGGCTCGCTATCATTTCTCCAGGGCAGGCCCTCATTTCTTAGGCCAACAGGATGCTCGATAGGTTCCACCTTCTCTTGATGTGTAGGAGGCGGGTCTGGGGTGCAATTTCAATGCCGCCTCAGGAAGACTCACCGAGAGTGAAAAAGCCTGGAGAAGCCACGGCCAGCTCCTTGCTGCCATCGCCACAGCCAGACCTCAAGAGCTGCCAGCAAATCACCACGAGGTCCTTCCCCACAGCCATAGGTCTTGGGGTCTCAGACCAGAGGGGAGATGAAGAAACAGTGAGGGCGAGAGGTGGGGATGCAGACGGGTCCACCACTGTGGAAGACAGTCTGGAGTTTCCTCAAAACTAAACGTGGCACTGCCCTCTGACCCAGCGACCCCCCTTCTGGGACGACATCCTAAGGACCTAAAACCCCATCAGAAAGAACACGTGCTCCCTATGCTCATCGCAGCACCGTGTACAAGAGCTGAGATCTGGAACCAGCCCGAGCGCCGTCAGCACACGAGTGGATGAAGAGCTGTGGGACGTCCACACCAGGAACCTATGCAGCCGTGAAGAAGGACCCCTGACCCTCTGGGCAGCCTGGAGGGGCCTGGAGAGCACGATG